>JAFLJL010000302.1:0-7500 GCA_018398815.1 Conus ventricosus | reverse complement strand
TGAAGAGGGGGAAGGGTGAGAGACAGAGAGGGAGAGTCATAATATTATACTGAAGAGTCACCACGTGATTGGACACAGAGAGAGAGAGAGAGAGAGAGAGAGAGAGAGAGAGAGAGAGAGAGAGAGAGAGAGAGAGAGAGAGAGAGAGTATGTGTATGTATTTCTGTTTTTCATGGTATAGAGTGTTACAATCAGACCCACAAAATACAGAAACTGTGGTTTGCCTTCGTTTCGGACAAAACAATCATAGACAGAACAAAATGGACAAACATTTCAAGATTTTCAAGCCTCAAAATTCATTCAATGAACATGTACAGACCAAGACGCTTTGATGTAGTTGTGAACGATTATTTTTGGAAAACTGTTTCATCAGCCTATACCAACTTGTGTAGGGTTGATCTAGAGAAGGGAAAACCATTACGAGCGGAACTAATTTTCATCACGAGAAATTCAAAATCGCTGATAAAAGTATTTCACTGCAAGATTGTTTGGGTCAAAGAATAAGTAGACACATGTGGGCAACTCTTAAACTATGAAGCTTTCTTAAGAATAATGATCATTTCAAATGAACGTTCTAGAATACGTGAGCTGTTAACGAACAGTAAAAAAAGAAAAAGTAAAGAAAAAAAAAGATCTTATGAGAAAGGAATATTGTTTTTCAAGATAATATGTGCCACGCTACTACCGAAGCAATTAAACACACTAATAGCAGTAAATATTAGAATCCATGAACTAGTGGACAATATATTACTAGCGGAAATGGAGCATTTTTGAAATTTTGAGCCGTTTGTTAACTGGGGAGCCCCCCCACCAAATGACTTGGAACGACAATCTTAAAGAGGCAAAGAAACTGTTTAAAAAAAAAAAAAAAACCAACAACGGTGATGGCAACAGTAATTACAACCATGTAGGGTGACACTTGATCCATGATGGATTACTTGCATGTTCATTATTTGATATTAACATTAAAAAAATATTTTTTTTTTACAAAGAATCGGCTTCTGCAGTCATTCAAGTAATGAGAGTGAGGAGAGAGAGAGAGAGTAGAGAGAGAGAGAGATGAGGTTCTACTCGCAATTTAAAAACAAACTTCGACCAAATTCGATCTGACGTGGCAAGCAGTCCTTTGAGCGTCCAATTGGATACGAACGAGGGCCTGAAATGACCCTCACTTTGCGGGGGGAATATTCCAAAATGGGTCGTAACCTCAACCCCCACATCACCCACCCCACCCCACCCGCTCCCAACCTCCCATCAACTTCATTCCCCTCCCTCCTTCCTTTCCTTCTTCCTTCCTTCCGCCCTCTTACCTCCCTTCCTTCCTTCCTTTCCTACCCATCCTGCCCAACTCCGACCTCCGACCGCGTATATGTTAAACAGAGATCGAATTAATGTAATTAGATGTCCAATGATTAGTCAGAAGCTAAAGCGCTTGGTTTTGTCAACTTTTCGGATGAAGAATTGACGCGAACAGAGGAGAGAGAGAGAGAGAGGATTGAGAGAGAGAGATGAGAGAGATGAGAGCGAGAGAAGATCGTAGGAAGGAGAGGAGAGTGAGAGAGAAAGGGTGAGTGCAGAGAGAGAAGAGAGGAAGTGAGAGAGAGGAGGAGAGAGAGAGAAGGGGAGTGGAGAGAGAGAGGAGGAAAGGTGAGAGAGAGTGTGAGAAAAGGGGAGGAGAGAGAGAGAGACGAGAAAGTGAGAGAGAGACAGGTAGAGAGAGAGGAGGTGAGAAAGGAAGGGAAAAGGAGAGAGAGAGTGAGGGGGGATGGGAGAAGCGTGAAAGGTGAGAGGAGAGAGAGATGAGAGAGAGGGGCGGAGAGAGAGAGAGAGAGAGAGAGAGAGAGTGAAGAGAGTGTGGAGTGGATGGAGAGAGAAGAGAGGAGAGGAGAGAGTGAGAGGGTGAGAGAGAGAAAAAAGGAGAGGAAAGAGAGAGAGAAAGGGAGAGAGAGGAGAAGAGAGACGTAAATATACCAATCCTGGGCCACTTCGCCCTCACCAGTTCGGGCGAAAGTAAAACCAGCGATTGGTTATTTACGTTCTATGACTAGTATAGACTTCAATAACTACACACTCACACGCCAATACACACACCTCACACACACACACACACTCTCACACACCACACACACACACACAAACATAACACACAAACACACACACACAACACACACTCCACACACTACAACACACACACACAATCTCACACACACAACACTCACACACTAAACCCGACACACCACACACACTAAAACACATTGAACACAGTGCAAGACGTGCGGCTCGTTTGCACCTGTGGGGGATTCCTATGTTTAGTGGAAAAAATCAATTAAACCATGCCTTCGCGAGCTTACTTGCGTTTTGTCTCTTACCTGGCCAAGTGCGCTGCGGGTCAACTTGCTCATTATTGCGTCAGGCAATTGGTTCAGAATTGTCTTGACTGGTCACGTGACTCTCCACGTCAACACTACTACTCTGGCATAGAGCCGGCCATTAGCCTGGCATTCTTATGGACGACGGACGTGCTTTGTTTACAGAGGCTAAAAATTCTTGTTTTGGAGGATATAATGCTAATGCTACAAGCTTATGATGGGTATATAAACAAAAGAAATTTAGAAGTTGATGCGATTGTTTTTTTACCTTGTTAGCCAAGAGACAGTTATTGCGTTTTTAGAAGGTGGGGGTGAAAGAAAAACGAGAACTGACCGTGAATGTAATACATCAGCTACATTGAATGCTTGTTGTTCCACAAAGAGATTAGAAGTAAAGTTTGGGCAATTTACTTGATAAGTGATGTTGATGGCTTTGATATATCTTTCGTCTGTTGACGAAATGATTCCTTTTTACATAGTGGTGCTATTTTATCTAAAACTTGGCCGAAAGAAAAATATCCTTATGCTTGATTATGGGTCACTGCCTTGAAAGGGCGCATACAATGTTTCAAAGATGTAAAAAACCAACTGTGACATGACGGTGTGGAGGGGTTGTCGGTATAAACTTTTTTGTGCAAGTAGGAAAGTTTTTGGAACTCTTTGTTGTGGGAGGCATTCTGCGGTGAAGTTTGCCTTGAGTCTGCTACTTTATATAGCCCGTTCATTGATTGTGATAGCTTATTTCGCGCAGCTAGTGGGTCTGCTGTGAAGTTTGCCCTTGCTGGACTGCTACTATATATAGCGTTCATGCTGTGAACCGCCTTATTTTCGTAGCTAGAGGGCTGCGGTAATCAACTTGCCTATTATATAGCCGTTCATGTGTGTTCGCCTTATTTTAGTAGCTTTGAGGGTGAGGGTAAAATCGTTTTGCGTTAATTAATCGTTCATACGTGTGAACGCCTATTTATAGAGAAGAGGGCTACGGTAAAATCGCCTGGCTTATAAAATACCGTTCATGCGGGTGAACGCCTATTTATAGTTGCTAAGTGGGCTAAGGTACGGCCTGTACTTGCTATGTGCGGACACTAAGGGAAGGTAACTCTGCGCACCCACCCACGGCACGAAGTCTCCCCACCCCACCCACGCACGCACGTCTCCCCACGTCCCCCACCCAACGCACGCACACTTTAGTCTTCCTCAAAGTCATTCACAAGTCATCCTTAAGTCATTCACAAGTCTTCCTTAAGTTCATTTACAAGTTATCCTCAAGTATTTACAAGTTATCCTCAAGGTCATTCACAATCATCATTAAGTTATTCACAATGTTTCTTACTTAGTCATACCTAAGTCATTCACAAGTCTTCCTCAAGTCATTTACAAGTTCATTAACTTAAGTCATCTCTGAAGTCACCCAAGTTTCCCCATTTCCCCAAGTTCTTACACCAAGTTAACATAAGTTCATAACTAAAAGTCAACCTATAAGGACATCCAAGTTCTTTATTTAAGTATCTTAATTATTAATATCAAAAAAATAAAGCTTGTTTTTTCTTAATAGTAAATGTGATAAAGATAGTACACATCACGCCTCAAAATTACCGACGTCATTGTTGTGGATATGTCTTGCCCAGCGTTCTCTGCATAAATCTTAAGGATGTTTGTCATCCGAAGCAACCGCATTGAGTACATTTAGGTGTCTACTGGAAATGTCTTTCTAAGACTCCAATTTTCTTTATTTATTGACTTTATCATTTTATAATACCGCCAGGATCCAATTTTTATAAAAAAATTAAAATAAGTTTTTTCTTAAATTATTTTCCATTATAATGGATCAAAATGATGCTTTGTTATTGGCGGGATTTTGGCGCTTCAGTTGTTCTTTTCTGTTTTTCACTGTTTCCAGGTTGTTTTAACTTCTTTCGTTTCTGTTGCCATTGTTTTATATTTATAAGCCTTTTTAACTGCCCAACAGCAGCAAGGGCGCCTTAAAATGGGCAACAGTTTTAAGATCAATATTCAATGAAGACCTTGGGGCCCTTGGTATCACATGGTGTTTTTATGCTCGGCATTGGAATCAACTTGGTCTGGCAGATGGCACGGTGTTTTTGTTTTCATGATGCTGTTACATTAATTTTTTTTGTCTGTTCCACTATGCTAATTTTTTTCCTGCTTCAACAAGCCCAGATTTTTATTGGTCTCCGCCTGGTTCAGTGTTTTTCTGGGTTTCTTTCTCACTGATTCAGTGTTTTCTGGTTCTGCTGAGTTTCCAGATCGTTCATTTTGAAGGGAAATTAAAATCTATATGATTAAAAGTTATTATTCCCATGATTAAATGGCGATAACAGATGTTCCAATTTGTAGTATTTGGATTCATACTAGAGACTCTATTGTCTTTGTTTTAAAAAATGGTTCTTGCGTTATATCATACGTATGATATTGTCAGAATCATGGGAGCAAATCTACTGACTGGTTTAGTGTACAAATAAGAGCCGTTTGCCCCACACTTTTTTCCAATTCTCGACCAGCTGCGTTCATACCTGGTGATACTTTAAAATGTCTTGCGCGAAATTCTGTTGAATCTGTTCAATGCTGAATGCTGTTCACGAGGAACTTTTTGTTTTTCACATGCTGCTAATGGAATAACAGCCTCTCCTTTTTGGGCTTAATTGCTTGGTCTTTAGCTGGTCATTCATAAGTTCAGGAAGGTTTCAGGCTGCCTTGTAGCTGTAGTTAGATCAATCGCTGTCTTGTTTTATTTAAATTATAATTATTTTATTTTTTTAAAAATGAGCACACGAAAAAATAAAAATGTTGCTTTCCTTGTTATACCATTCTGGTGTTATTGGAGGTCTAGTTGTAGGATACTCAATGCTTGGTAATAGTTGTTTTAAAAATAATAAACCGGCAGATCTTGGCTATACTAGACTTTGTGGATTCAGCATAATCTGATTGCTATATTGCAGCTTCATTTGCTACGAAAGTTGTTCTAGTTAAAGACAAGGTATAATTCCCAGAGTATAGAGAATATAAAATATGTAAGAAAAAAAAATACATTATATAAAAAATGGCTTCACTCGAATTATGATAGGCGGCGCTGTGGTGAATGACGCTTGCTTTTATGGCAGTAATTTTGCATTTAGTAATCTGGGGGAATGACAGCGAGAGGGAAAAAGCATACATTGCTATGGAGCATCTAGCAGTATAATGCACTAGACGCCTATGAAAGGCAGTGGACTTGAGCAGTTAGATTTTATTATGACACACTGAAAAAAAGGGGACATGCAGCCTTACACATTTAATAATGTTGATCAAGCAATAAAAAATATTATTAGTAACAGGCAAAATCCAATCGAGACATTGCCCCACAAAATTCAGTGACTTTTATCAGCCATCAGAAAAACAAAAAGATGCAAGAAAATCGGGTTTGATTGGCGTGGTTATGACCGTTGTGTTTTTTGTTGCACATATTATTGGCTTGAATAAAAAATGAACAAAATTTTTTCTTCGCCCAAAGGATTATTGGAAGGCATCACAGAGCAATTAAAAGCGAGCCAAGCGGCTGGAGTTAGTGAACAAACAGCAAAGGGAATGGTTATTAATCAAGCGATTTGGCAAATTTATTTACCTGCCCCTTAGACGAATTCAGAGACCACACTTTGTTTTTCCAAAAAATACAAAACTCCAAACGACACCCAATCAAAATGGTTCTTTGATATTTACCCTTTGATAGGATAGACGAAATGATTTAAGTACGCACTCACAGTCATTGACATGGCTTCAAGATACAAAGATGCGGAGCCATTAACACAAAAGAGTGCTTTGCTGTTGCTGTTGCTATACAACTGATATACCAACGAGGGCCCTTAACTTTCCCTCGCATGATTCAAGTCGATGATGGAAAAGAATTTAAAGGCCAAGTGAATCAATTTATTGTTAAACACAGAGTTACTATCAAAAGAGGCATTCCAGGAGTTCACAGATCACAGGCTTTAGTTGAAAACTTTAACAAACAGTTAGCTGAAAGACTTTTCTCCTACCAGTATCACAGAGAGCTGATTGACAATTCTCGCAACACAGAATGGGTTAGAAGACTGCCCTCAGTTTTGCGCGCAATGAATAATGAAGAATTTAAAGGGCTAAAACCAGTACAAGCAATCAAAAGACAAAACAATAAATGTTGCTGAAGACTCCAGTACAACCCGCAAACTATTACCGTTTGGATTAAAAGTAAGGTACCTTTATTTACCGGGGGAAGCAGAAGGGGACACTCGCATCAGGGCAACGATCCAGTTTGGGTGTTGATCCATACGAAATAAAAAGAATTGTAAAAATGAATCCGCCCGTGTATTATTTACGAGAAACTGGCACAACAAAACAACCAGCTCCTCAAAGATCTTTTGTGAAAGAAGAACTGCAGATAATTCCCCCAGACACCAGTTCCGCTTTAATTAATTTACGGTTCTCCAGTGCCCAATTGCATATGAAAACTCTGGATTAACAAACACCCGTTTTGTGTTTGTTCTATCTAACGACTTCTTTGTTACAACTGTTGTGTTGATCTCATGTAGATTAGATCGCAGTTTTACGTTGTCATGATGGAAAGTCTTATTGCCGAACAATGCTTCTTTGTAGTTGTCATGCGATTTTGTTTGACTGCACAACGCTGCGAGATATTCCCTTTGCTTTCTTAATGATTTTCTCCTGGCTCGAAATACTGTACATTTTTGACCTTAACCCCACATACTCCTTGATCACCTTTCCAGATAATTCATCCTTCATCTTTCCCAAAACCTTCTTGTTAGTAATTGAATGCAAAGGCGAATCTTTAGGATAATCGGACGTGTCATACCATCCCGCATGCCCTTTAGCTACTTCGGTTTCCATGTCTTTATAGATGTCTTCAGTAGGAATATCTTATAACAAACTATCTGTATCTGTGTAAAGTACTCTGGATCAGGATACGAGGGCTTAAAGTAGTCATAAAGAAACTCTAACATCAAAAGCTTTGATTAATTCTAAAACAGTAAACCCAATAATACAGGTTTGTCATTTGACTTCTTTTTTTTCATCATTATGCAAAAAGTGATCATGAAATTTCTGAAGTCCTGTTATTTGGTTTTGAAGTAGCTAATTT
>JAFLJL010000301.1:30000-35946 GCA_018398815.1 Conus ventricosus | reverse complement strand
GCAACATATATATATATATATATATATATATAATATAATATATAAATATATATATATATATATATAAATATATATATATATATATAATATATATATATATATATATATATGTAGAAAGAAACTCGTGGAGAGCGTGGCAGCAGAGAGTCCTCAGAAGAGAAGCCCCCTTCAAGCAAGTGTTTCGGCCCTTATCTCATGACACTCTAGGCGGTTCATAACTCCGGATGTTCCTCTGCTGCCCCTTTTTTGTTTCCCCATCTTGGGACGAGCCATGGCTGGGATTCGAACCCATGACCCTCTGGTAATGCTCATTTTCCACGTAATGACTCGCGCTTTAACCACTGAGCCACAGGGACACCTGATATTTGTAGGGAAATTAAGCCTTATGAAGTTCACTTTTGTTCCTCCTTGACCAGATCCAGCTTGAACACCTCTCTGCCGCTTCTGCCATTGCTTTCAGGGCTCTGGTTTTTTCCTTCCCTGCAACTGAGAGCTGTTTCATGAGGCTGTATGCAGACGTTCCTACAAATCCCCTAGCTCCAATTTCAGCAGTGAGGACTTTGACCAGATAGCCTTCTCTCCTCAGGCTGTTTGCCAGATCAGCATACTTTTCAGTCTTGTAGATTTGAGCTGCCTCCATTTTGTTTTCATATGGCACCGTGAGCTTGATCATGATCAGCTGCTTGGTTGACTTAGAGTGGACTACTATGTCTGGTCTCATGCCACTGTTGCTGATGATCTCTGGGTGACTCTTCCATTCTGGGAGGTCTGCAGTGCACTCCCAGTCATCTGCCCCGTCCAGCAGACTCTGCCTGCATGTTTCGAGTGGCACTGTTGTTCTTGGCCATGATTTGCTGCCTCCTGCCGTGAAGAATGTTGCGGGTGCTTTTGGAGTCCTGATTCGCCCTTTTGTGGTGTTGGTACTAGCCCAGACTACTTGTACAAATCTCTTTGAGCACTTGGTTGTGCCTCAATGTGTACCTTCCTTGAGCCAGGGCTACTTTACATGAGCTTAGAACATGCTCTACTGTTTGTTTTTCATGGCAGAGGGGGCATGCAGGATCGTCTGTTTTCCCCCACTTCACCAGGTTTGCATTTGAGGGCAGAAGGTCATATGCAGATCTGAGAATGAAGCTGATCCTGAGAGGGGCCATGTGCCAAATGTCATTCCAAGTGAGACTTCTTTGGAGTGCATTCTCCCACGTTGTCCATTGCCCTTGCTGGCTCTGCTGGACTGCTTTTTGGAGTCTTTTTTGGTCTTCTTCTTTTCTCATCTCCTGAATCATCATGTCTCTTTTGGCTTTTCCTTTGGCCTTTGACCACCATTCAGTTTTGGTCACCCCCATTCCTTGTCTGTTGGTCTGTGTGTGTCCTTTATTTCTCTGATCTTTGCAGAATCCATCGCCTCTTGAGCTTTCCATTTCTGCCTGTCTTCAGCTGGGGCTTGATTGCTTCTACCACCTTATCTCCTGAGTCCTCCAGCATGCTTTGAAGTCTGATCTTCCCTGCTTTGTATTCCTCCAGGATGGATTTCAGTGGTAGTTTCAGCTTTGCTTGGCGACAGTACAGCGCGATATCAGTCAGACAGGGTGGGACACCAAGCCATTTCCTTGTGAACTTGTTGATTTTGGCTTCCATTGCCTCCACTGTGCTGGTGCAGATGTCGTATATCATCAGAGGCCATAGGAGCTTTGGTATCAGCATGAACTGCAGACACCAGACCTTGTATTTGCCAGGGAGCCCACACTGGTCAATGGTCTCCAAGCCTTCTTCCGCCATCTGCTTGGTTTCTTTTGCTCTTTGTGTGTCTTTCAGCGTATCATCATACCATCTTCCAAGGCTCTTGACTGGTTCTTCTGTGACTGTTGGAATGGCCTGGTTGGCAACACTGAAGACCACAGATTCGGCCACTTTTCCTTTCCTCAGTGAGAGACCCCGTGATTTCTTTGGTTTGAACTTCATTCTGGATGAGGCAACTATGTCGTCCAGCCTCTCCAGCACATGACGTGTCTCGTCTTCTCTGGATGAAATCACTGTAGTGTCATCCATGAAGGCCTTGAGAGGAGGCATCTTGTATCCATCGCCAAGGTCTGTTTGTCTTGCGTTGTTTGTTGCTGCTTTCAAGATGAGTTCCATTGCCAGCACGAACAGTATTGGGGAAATTGCACAGCCCATTGCAATGCCCACTTCCAAGTTGATCCAATCTGTTGTGTAGTCCTTGGTAGAGAACCGCATTGAGAAGCCATTGAAGTACTTCTTGAGCATGTCGCGGATGTTCTTTGGCACATGGTACATCTCAAGAGCCAACTGTATCATCTCATGGGGCACAGATCCATATGCGTTTGCCAGATCAAGCCACACTACGTCCAGGTCTCTCTTTTCTGTTTTTGCTTTTTGGATTGCGTCCCAGATCATTGTGGCGTGTTCTACACAGCCAGCCACGCCTGGGATGCCACCTTTCTGGACTGACACATCCAATTACTTGTTTTCCATCAGGTACTTGGTCAGCCTTGCTGCCATGACAGAGAAGAAGATTTTCCCTTCGACGTTCAGTAGTGATATTGGCCTGAACTGGCTG
This sequence comes from Conus ventricosus, assembly GCA_018398815.1. Taxonomy (NCBI): domain Eukaryota; kingdom Metazoa; phylum Mollusca; class Gastropoda; order Neogastropoda; family Conidae; genus Conus; species Conus ventricosus. The sequence goes on along the minus strand of JAFLJL010000301.1, from coordinate 33,368 downwards.
ATGTCACTTGAGTTTTGCTCTTTGGAGATGTACACACCATCTGCCGTCATCCACTGGCCGCTGATCTTCTGGTTTCTCCAAGCCGATCGCAGCAGCCTGTGGACCCACTCCAGCACCTTGGGACATTTCTTGTAAAGCTGGTAAGGTATTCCGTTTGGCCCTGGTGATGATTTGGCTCTGGCTTTATCGACCACCTTCTTGATTTCCGCCAACGTTGGAGGCTTGCCATTGAACTGTTCCTCAGGGTTGGTTGGCCACACCAGACCTTGAATGTCGAGTGGTGCTTTGCTCTGTGAGTCAGAGTATGTTTTCCTCAGATGCTGCTCAAGAACTCCTTTGTCTACACTTAGGGTCCCAGATTTGGGCTGCTCAAACAGTGTTCTGGCAAACTGGAAGGGGTCTCTGAAGAAGCGCTCTTGTGTTTCTTCTTTTTGCTCTTCCTCTTCCTCGCAGATTCCGCTTTGCTGAGGGCGCTGTGTTTTTCTTTCAGGTCTTCCCACAGTTTTTCCAAGCCTTGTTTTTCAGCTGGCAGTGCGGTCTTCATTTGCTTCTTGAGGTTGTTCTTTTGGACTCTGATCTTGTCCATCTATTCTTGGCGTCTGGATTTCTTTGGAGGTGTTTTCTCTTTGGGTAGTTTTACTCCATAGGCGTCTCTACATGTGGCATACACAATGTCCCCATATGTGGCTAGTTTGTGTTCCAGGGTGCTTTTCCGTATCAGTGCATCGAGTCTTTGGACGATTTTTGCATCCAGTTTCTCCCAATTTTCAGTTTCGTTTGCTCGTGGCAGGTTGAGTTTCAGGCGCCTGGCATCGAAGGCCTGTGCAAATTCCTCATCCGAACCAACAGCGTGGATGTCCATGGCACTGTGATTTAAATCCTGGCCTTGGTCTTCCGACGTCTTATCTGCTGATGCAGTGCGCTGCTGCTCATTCAGATGAGTCTTCACACATCCCATCTTTGTTCTGTGGATCTTCATGCCACGGGTGGTAGCGAAACGCTTTCCACAGACACATGGATATTCCATTTGTTCCATGTTCATAGTCCGTTTGGGATTTGCAGTAGTGATTGGTTGAGCACCGATGGATTCATCATTCTCTCCCCCTTTCGGTGAATCGTGGGAGCATCTTTTCCTTTTATTCTTAGTAGCCACATGTTTAAGGCAAAGTGGGGAGCCAGCCCTCAGAGCCCTTGGTTCTGGTCTTTCCCAGTGTCCTCCGGTCTTTCCCGGACGTCCTCCAGCCTATTCCCGGAAGTCAATGGTTTACCCATGCATCAGTAGAAAGAAACTCGTGGAGAGCGTGGCAGCAGAGAGTCCTCAGAAGAGAAGCCCCCTTCAAGCAAGTGTTTCGGCCCTTATCTCCTGACACTCTAGGGGGGTTGGGCCACACCCGGTTCATGACTCCGGATGTCCCTCTGCTGCCCCTTTTTTGTTTCCCCATCTTGGGACGAGCCATGGCTGGGATTCGAACCCATGACCCTCTGGTAATGCTCATTTTCCACTTAATGACTCGCGCTTTAACCACTGAGCCACAGGGACACCTGATATTTGTAGGGAAATTAAGCCTTATGAAGTTCACTTTTGTTCCTCCTATATAATGTATATATTTGTTACAAATATTTTTTAAATGAAGTGTTAAAATCTTGTTTCGAACCTCTTGCTCTCGTCAGGATATTCTAACAAAACGAAAAGCAATACAACAGAGAAGGGTGCCGAAAGGACATCTTGCAACTGCACTAAAAAAGAACAGTGCCCCATGAGCAACAAATGTCTTCACAGCAATATCGTATACAAAGCTACGGTAACATCAGAAAATGAAAAGGAAACATATATAGGGATCACTGAAAACACTTTCAAAACCAGATACGCAAACCATAAACAGTCATTCAAAAAAGAAAAATACAAAAACCAAACAGAGCTGAGTAAATACATTTGGAGACTCAAAGAAAAAAAAAATAGACTACAGTATATCATGGAAAATCATGAAAAGAGCAACACCATACAACAATATTTCAAAAATATGCAATCTATGCTCCACAGAAAAATTGTTAATATTATGTAAACCACACCTAGCAACTTTTAATACAAAAGTAGAAATAGTAAACAATTGCAGGCACAAATGGAAATCTTTGTTAGCGCACTCCACCTGAACAGACCCCAACAAGAACCACAGACCACACGTACAGCGACTCACACATGCAGAAACGGAATCGGGTCCCGCACGATATAAAAGACAGATAGCGTGCCCCAAAAGAATATCCTGACAAGAGCAAGAGGTTCGAAACAAGCTTGTTGATTTTAATACTTCATTTTAAAAATATTTGAAAAATATTTATATTTTATATTGTTCGATAATATATATATATATATATATATATATATATATATATATATATATATATATATATATATATATATATATATATATATATATATACATATATAATGCTGAACAATTAAGTAGTGGGGAAAAGAAGTGCAGGCTAACAATTCTTCAGTCGTTATAGTAATGACTTGACAAAGATATGAACTTAATTTTTTTTTTTTTTAAATTGAAGATGAAGTAAATGGGGGAATATATTATAAATATGAGAAGCCCTTCACTAGCTGCCTGAGGGAACCATCGTAATCCCTCTCAAATGCACATTTATTTGTATGTGTGTGTGTGTGTGGTGTGTGTGTGTGTGTGTGTGTGTGTGTGTGTGTGTGTGTGTGTGTGTGTGTGTGTGTGTGTGTGTGTTCTGGAAGAACTTTACAATTGCATGGTCGCAAAGTTATAGCAAAAAGAGAAAAAGGCGAATAGTCTTTCTAGTACAAAGACGTGTATATGCACGGCAAAAAGTACTCCAGTAAAACAAAGATAAAAGAGGAATGTCACAGAATAAAATGACGCAATAAATGAAGTACAAACCAGGGATTTTTGCGATAGATCGAGACTTCCTCCTGGAAGCTATCGATTATCTGTTCTTGGCCTATGATTTGTGTAGTTCGCTCTTCGCTTTCGCGGTCGCTTTTACTCGGTTAACTAAGTGGCAGCCTACCGCGTTCCTTCAGATCCATAAAAAATGATTTTAAAACATTGCTTTTGCTGTTTCATATTATGTGCACCCTGTCCCCACCCCGCCCCCATCATATTACCTCCCGTCCTGCACTGTCAAACCCCCGTGCACCCCCATCCATTTCCTCGGCGAAGTTCGGAAAACAAAACTAAAAGTGAATTAAGGAAATAGAGGAGTGAAAGTTATGTTTGCCACATCTTATCATTTGTGCATACGCACTTTGTAGCTGTCGCAGCTTAGAGTAATCTTTTATTACGATAACAACGAGGTTAGGAAAGGTGGAAATAAGAGTGAGGTGGGGTGGGGGT
>JAFLJL010000301.1:0-22500 GCA_018398815.1 Conus ventricosus | reverse complement strand
GAAAGAGAGATGAGACAGACAGAGAGAGAGAGAGAGAGAGAGAGAGAGAGAGAGAGAGAGAGAGAGAGAGAGAGAGAGAGAGAGAGAGAGAGAAGAGAATGAATGAATGAATGAATGAATGAATGATTTATTGTGTAAGCTTTACAAAGCCATTCACAAGGGGAGACGGAGGGGATAGTGACTGTGCATGAACAAAAATCAGGAGTAAACATGACTGACAACATTACAAGAAAGTTCATCGTGATGAGGAGTCCAGAACACGGAAAAGCACAGAATTCAGTTCTCGACATCAGAGAAGGTAAATATACGGGTTCAAGACCACCCATGTTATTCTGCCCGAAAACCCCCTTTTCACATACAAATCACGTCCATCTCATATCAGTTTTGACCAAAATTAACACCTGTTTCACAAAAAAATTAACACCCAAACCCTCTAAAAATCGACGTAATCAGCACATTAAAACGGGGTTTTCGCGCAAAATAGGATTTGGTGATCGTGAACCAGTATATTTACATTCTCTCCAGGGATATAAAAATCTAATGGTTTACAGCACTATTAACGTCCGCGGGACTGAGCCCTCCCTACTTTTCTAATATTCTCTTCTACCTCAAGCACTATTAATAAATCAGAACAATCAGCTGGCCTTCCATCTTGATTAGTTACTTTTACATCCAGTGAATTTAAAGAACCCTCAATTAATCCTTTAAATTCACTGTCTCCGCCAAACCTGTATAACTGATAATCGCAAAACCCCGCCTTAATTGACGGAAGTGCTCGTAGAATTGTAGATGGATAGCCATTAAACAAATTAACATCTGTTTTTAACTGTTGTAAATGAACATACAAAATTGGGTTTACGAGAAAATCAGAAGGTTTATTACCTTCAAATTGATAAACACCTTCTCTTGTACTAAATCTATAAGCTCTATCGCTACTGTGGAAGCCCAAGATTTTAGCCAGGTCTTTAGGGAAAGTGTACTCTCTTCTTTCTTCTAGTGGAAAATTCATAGTAATTCTGAGGTTTGCATCGTTGATTGTTAATAATATACCAAATTCGCTAAGTACTTCTTTTAAAGAACAAAAGTTGTAACAACCTTCTGGTATTTTTACATGAGTTACTTGGCCGCCCCCCTCGTTACTAATATTAATCCAATTATTTTGAGCTTTTTCAGATATGTTAACCCACTTAACTTTAAAACCAATTTCTTTAAGGGCAATCCTACAACTCCCGCGCCAATTGACAATTGGGTATGTTAAGAACACACGCTCGTTTATGCTTGGTTATATAGATGTACATCTTTTTTATAACTATTTTAAAAACTAATTTAAAAAAATGGTAGCTTTTAAATATATTGAACATGCTACTTACAATGTAGGAGCGTTTTATAACCCCAAATCTTTAGACTTCAGCAATTTAACCATTGCCGTAGATGGATCATATGGCTTCCGGGTTAGACTTGTAAACCCGCTAACTAAATATTTAAATCGCCAATAAAGAGCGACAGAGTGCCATCAGCATGGTCATCCCACCCTATGGCTTTTTTACAGAATCAGTTAAATTTTGCCATCTACTGCGCAACTACTGGCTGTGGTGTTTCATATGCAAACCATTTAAACCACCCTAATCTTTTAGTAAGGGCAGTATATAACTTTCATGTTTATTACCAGTACGACGAATACTAACTGAACTACAAGTGCCCCTCCCTAACGACATCGCTTTTAATCCATTTAAAAGCCCAATGGACAATAATGCATACGAAAGAATTTGCAATGAATTTAACATTAATCCTTCAACTGACTTTAGACAAAAGTTAGACGCAATCATGGGTTAGGCACATTGTATTTGTGGGGCGAACGTAGAGAATATAATTATGACTACTGGCCTGGCCACACCTCTTTTCAACCAGACAAACAAGTTCGATTGGGATCCATAGAACAAAAACACCCTAATGCCTGGACAACATTTATCTTAGATAAAAGTAAAGGTCTAACAATGCCAGGCGTGCAAAGACTCAATGACTCCATAAGGACATACGTTTGGTGTCTATTAGGAGCACAAGCACAGACCAAGTCTAGCATAGTAGATCAATCTACAGGCTTTGATGCTAGAAAACAATTTCTAGCCAATTTAGAAGATGCTATTAACTCTGCTGTTGATTTGCCTGCCAGCATACAAAGGTATCAAGACGTTCTCGTACATGCTAGGTCAAAGGTTGACTTTGTTGTGGGTTACGGATTATACATGCTGCCTCTGACCTTAGATACAGATTGGCATGATACAGAATTATAACATGAAATCCTCATAGCTGGAGACGACCAAAACTTAGGGCAAAATAAATGCTTAAACACAAGGCCCGCTCCATCATTTTAAAGAAAGTACCCACCTGAAGAAAGCGATCAGTTAAGCTCTCAAACCGAGCCAGAAAGTACTTCCCCAGACACACCACAGAGAGTAAATCACAATAATGGTGAAAGTATGAAAGGCGGAAAGGGTGTGCGAGTCTGTGTGGGGTGTGAGAACGCGCGCGCGCTTGCGCGCGCGCGCCGTGTGTTGTGTGTGTGTGTGTGTGTAGGTGCGTGCGTGCGCGCGTGTGTGTGTTGGTGTATGTGTGTTTGTGTGTGTGTGTGTGTGTGTGTGTGGTGTGTGTGTGTGTGTGTGGGGTGTGTGTGTGTGTGTGTGTGGTGTGTGTGTGTGTGTGTATGTATGTGCGTGAGAAACACAGGGAAAGAGAGAGAGACAGACGAGAGAGAGAGAGAGGAGAGAGAGAGAGGGGGGAGAGAGAAAAGAGGGGAGAGAGAGAGAGGAGAGAGAGAGGAGAGAGAATGAATGAATGAATGAATGAATAAATGATTTATTGTGTAAGTTTACAAAGCCATTCACAAGGGGAGACGGAGGGGATAGTGACTGTGCATGAACAAAAATCAGGAGTAAACATGACTGACAACATTACAAGAAAGTTCATCGTGATGAGGAGTCCAGAACACGGAAAAGCACAGAATTCAGTTCTCGACATCAGAGAAGGTAAATAAGGGGTTCAAGACCACCCATGTTTTTCCCTGCCCGAAAACCCCCTTTTCACATACAAATCACGTCCATCTCATATCAGTTTTGACCAAAATTAACACCTGTTTCACAAAAAATTAACCCCCCAAACCCTCTAAAAATCGACGTAATCAGCACATTAAAAGGGGGTTTCGCGCAAAATAGTTTTGGTGATCGTAAACCAGTATATTTACATTCTCTCCAGGATATAAAAATCTAATGGTTTACAGCACTATTAACGTCCGCGGGACTGAGCCCCCCCTACTTTTCTAATATTCTCTTCTACCTCAAGCACTATTATTAAATCAGAACAATCAGTGGCCTTCCATCTTGATTAGTTACTTTTACATCCAGTGAATTAAAGAACCCTCAATTAATCCTTTAAATTTTCACTGTCCCCGGGCCAAACCTGTATAACTGATAATCGCAAAACCCCGCCTTAATTGACGGAAGTGCTCGTAGAATTGTAGATGGATAGCCATTAAACAAATTAAATCGTTTTTAACTGTTGTAAATGAACATACAAAATTGGGTTTACGAGAAAATCAAAAGGGTTTATTACCTTCAAATTGATAAACACCTTCCTTGTACTAAATCTATAAGCTCAAATCGCTACTGTGGAAGCCCAAGTTTTTAGCCAGGTCTTTAGGGAAAGTGTACTCTCTTCTTTCTTCTAGTGGAAAATTCATAGTAATTTGAGGTTTGCATCGTTGTTGTTAATAATATACCAAATTCGCTAAGTACTTCTTTTAAAGAACAAAAGTTGTAACAACCTTCTGGTATTTTTACAGAGTTACTGGCCGCCCCCCTCGTTACTATATTAAATCCAATATTTTGAGCTTTTTTCAGATATGTTAACCCACTTAACTTTAAAACCAATTTCCTTTAAGGGCAATCCAAACAACTCCCGGCCAATTGACAATTGGGTATTTTAAAGAACACACGCTCGTTTTGCTTGGTTATATAATGTACATCTTTTTATAAACTTTTTTAAAAAATAATTTAAAAAAAGGGTTTGCTTTTAAAAATATATTGAACATGCTACTTACAATGTAGGAGCGTTTAAAACCCCCAAATCTTTAGACTTCAAAAATTAACCATTCCCGTAGATGGATCATTGGCTTCCGGGTTAGACTTGTAAACCCGCTAACTAAATATTTAAATCGCCAATAAAGAGCGACAGAGTGCCATCAGCATGGTCATCCCACCCTATGGCTTTTTTACAGAATCAGTTAAATTTTGCCATCTACTGCGCAACTACTGGCTGGGTGTTCTTTATGCAAACCATTTAAACCCACCCTAATCTTTTGTAGGGCAGTATATAACTTTCATGTTTATTACCAGTACAGACGAATACTAAACTGAACTACAAGTGCCCCTCCTAACGACATCGCTTTTAATCCATTTAAAAGCCCAATGGACAAAATGCATACGAAGATTTCCCAATGAATTTAACATTAATCCTTCAACTGACTTTAGACAAAAGTTAGACCGCAATCATGGGTTAGGCACATTGTATTTGTTGGGGCGAACGTAGAGAATATAATTATGACTACTGGCCTGGCCACACCTCTTTTCAACCAGACAAACAAGTTCGATTGGGATCCTTAGAACAAAAAACCTAATGCCGACAACATTTATCTTAGATAAAAGTAAAGGTCTAACAATGCCGGGGCGTGAAAAGACTCATGACTCCATAAGGACATACGTTTGGGGGCTATTAGGAGCAAGCACAGACCAAGTCTAGCATAGTAGATCAATCTACAGGCTTTGATGCTAGAAAACAATTTCTAGCCAATTTAGAAGATGCTATTAACTCTGCTTTTGTTTGCCTGCCAGCATACAAAGGTTCAAGACGTTCTCGTACATGCTAGGTCAAAGGTTGACTTTGTTGTGGGTTACGGATTATACTGCTGCCCTCTGACCTTAGACTACAGATTGGCATGATTACAGAATTATAACAATGAAATCTCATAGCTGGAGACGACCAAAACTTTAGGGCAAAATAAATGCTTAAACACAAGGGCCCCGCTCCATCCATTTTAAAGAAAGTACCCACCCCTTGAAGAAAGCGATCCAGTTATAAGCTCCTCACAGCCAGAAAGCAGTCCAGAAAGCAAAACCACCCCTGTTAAGCGCCTCGCACTGACAGTCACACTAGCAAAAAGGGACACCCCTCGTTGTATTTTTAACTTTTACTGGATTAGCTATACTTTATTTCACTAAAAATTAATCCAGCAGCTAGCACTCCTAATGTCCACAGATGGTGGGCCCAAATTTTAACCCAGCAACTTTGCCTTAGTAGACAAAACCCAACTAACAACCGCCTATTATGCCAGGCAGAGCATCAAGCGCTTTGGCAGCTAACTTCTTTAATAAGTTTGCTAGATGAGGCAATTGTTTTCTAATCCAACTTTTCCCAGGCTGAGGTTTTGGAAAGGCGTTACTGGCCCTGTTGGCGCATACCTGTTAAAGCATAAACGAGTGTAGAGATAGCAACCCAACAGCTGTTAATTATAACTATTGTAATCCCTTGTTCTTGAACAGAGTTCTTATCTTTCAGCTAGCGAGTATTTTCATAAAGTATTGTGTTTATTAGTTTCTCTGATTCTGTTTGTTTGTGATGCTAGCTGCGCTCTGTTAGTAGACAGCGTTTCTAACCTGGCCGCCCTTCTATCATTAAATCCTGTTTTTCTGTTGTATTTTAGCCTTTTCTTCTCGCCCAAAATTGTTATCATCTGCATCAGCGAGTTTTTTTTTTTCTTCTTCTATCTCTCTATCTAGCTCACCAAGTTTTGCAAAATTTGTTTGTTAGTTCACCCTTATTGTTCGCAGAGCGGCATTAAGCCCCAGGATTTCACGCATAGGCAATGGAGAATCGTTTAATTGTTTTTAACTGTGTCTCCTCATTAAAACGCGTTTCAATTCTGCTATTGCTTCATCTGTTCTTGGACCTAACTCTCGAAAAGAGGTCATTTCTATTTCAGATCGGTTGGCAACCCCCACCCCAAGTTCTGTAAAAGACTAACAGCCTCAGGCCTTAAAATTTAAAATGTTTAATCGCCTTTGGTCGGCAACAGGAATCCTCTGCCAAATTTGTGTTTATTTTTAAAAACAAAGTTGGGTCTGGCTTTGTAGTAACTCTTACAAAATTCCTCTGCTAGTTCTTATATACAGATGGTTGCTTTTATCCATCTTAAAATCAAAGGACTATGACCTTCTGGCGGTTTTTCGGTCCTAAGCTTATGTAGAATGATTTAAATTCTATTTTTAAATTAGTTCTGCACGAGATGCGCTAACTGAAGGGGGCTTTTCTGATTCTTCTAATGAAGGGATGAAGAACCTTCTGCTGCTCTTTCAAGTTCTTCGCGCAATAAAGGACCTAATTCTGTTTCATCTTCTTAAAATGAAGGACCGGGCAGATCTCTTTCTTCTTCTTCAATAGGATCAATCACGTCAAAATCTTCATCCATATTTTTATTTATATTCTTTTTTGTTTTATAAAAATAAACTCTTTACGGTTGTGACCTCGACCCATACAGAAAAGAGAAGGAACCCCATGGTGTAAAAGTATAAGGCAGACCGTTACTAGTGTAAATACTCCATCAACAGTCAGCCTGAACAAACTTTAATAGTCAAGTTCCTGATCTTGGCACTGACGATGTTATATTGCCAGGCACTGCTAAACTATCATTCAAAATAGATTTACATCGACAGATCCTAATGCTACTGTTGTTGCTAATTTGGGTAGGGCTATCGTTAATCATATAGTAATCAAACTGGAGGGCAAAATTGTCTTTGAACTAGGCGAGTCAGACATTTTTGCCCTCTATTCTGATCTTTTGGCTGCTAAAAAAGAAAAAAAAGAGAAAGTTTATCAGGGTATACAAGTCCAAACGGTCTCAAGCACAGGTTTAAAAGCGGAGGATGAAAGGGATGATGTTAAAGATGAGGCAGTAGCAGAAGCATTGGCAATAGATTCTGCATCCCTCTAGATTTTGAACTGTTAAGAGCAATGCCATATTACCAAGGCGCACTAAAGAAAAATACTTATGGACTGACATTTAATCCTAGCGGTTCTGTCGTTCTGTCTGAAGATCCTGAAGCTAAATACACAGTTAGCGACATCTCTCTGAGTTTGATGTTGTTACTAACCCTGAACGGGCCAGAAAAATCTTAACCAGTATAAAAGTTAAAACGGTTATTTATTATGAAAAAACGTTTATACACTCCACTACAGAAAATGAAACAAGCGAGACACTCTCTGGAACATACATCTAAATCAGTCTCTGAAGTCTTTAAAAGGAATTTTGTTCTTGTTTACTGAAGGAACGACTCCTTTTCATAGAGAATCAGAAGCGTTTTATAATCCAAAATTTTGAGAAGGTTGACTGTGCAATAAATGGCAAGTCTGATCATTTGTATTCGGGGCGCGGACTTTTACCTCACCAACACTTCGATGAAATAAGAAAGTTGTTCGCTGGAGGTAGGCAAAGGGATCCTGCAGTTGATCGTGTATGTAAAAAACTTCGTCTTTATGATGTAAGACTTGAAGACTACTTAAAAACCCAAATATGGGCTGTGGTTAGATTTTAGATCTACATTTGATAATAGGTTGTTTGGAAGTGGAGAAAGTAGGACAAGATGGTAAAAAAATAAATATTCACAAGAAAGCAGACGGAAACGCCCCAATAAAAATGCATATTTTTATGGTTTGTGATGTTCAGCTAAACATTGAAGAAAACGACTAAAAGACTGGCTTATTAAAATGTAGAAAAAATAACCTTTTAAAAAACAGATGGATAGTTTGAAGTTTCTGCCAAAGATCCGCACTGTTCTCTTATCTGCGGGATTACTGGTGTGGGGAAAAAAACCGTCTTTGTACTTGATTTGTTACAACAATATACAGGTTTCATTACGAACACATTGTTATATTCTGCACAACCATTAAGCACAACAAGTCTTACAAAGAAAGGAAGTTTATTTGGACAGACGAGAATATATTTTTAGTTGATCCTAGCGACAACTGAGCGACTGTTTAGAACATTACTAGACTATTGAGGGAACTGAAACACTGTTTATTATTGATGACTGTTCAGCTGAACGAGACATTGTTAAAAAGAAAAGCTCTGTCAAAACTAGCCTTTAGCAGCCCACGCCTTAGTTTCTGTATGGCTCTTAACTCAAAATACAATGCTGTCTTAAAAGACTTTCGATCGCAGTAAAATCGGTTGATTATTTTACACTAAGGACAAAGATAGTTTTGAAGAATGTTTAAGTGAAAATTATATAATAAGGGCAAAGATGAGTTAAAAAAATAAAAGGCGGGTTAGAAAAATCAAAAGCACGCTAAGCTATGCTTACGGACTGACCCCCCAGTTCAATACGTTTGTTTATTAAAATTGTTTATTTTTGATTGTTTATAACAATTTGTTTATTAAAATTTTTTATATTATAAAAAGAATGTCTCGAGGGCCAGAATTAAAAGCGCAGCTAGCTCCTAAATGCACTGCAGTAGAGCTAAAAGCCCTAGCAGACACAACTGAGTTTGATCAAATTGGAGAATGCCAGGAAATGTTTATGGATTTGAGTACACAGATGAAGGGGTTTACAAACGAACAAAAATTGAAGACAAAAACGACAGCAGCATCCTACCCTAGAAGAGATAAGAAAATTTAAGGGCAAACGTTTTTTGGGCAAACATGAATACAGGATTTATAGACAAGACAATAACTGGGGCCTTACGCCCTGAAATTAACTGCGATTTTAAATTTGACTTGCGAACCCCCAATGTATACTTTGATAAGAAAAACAATTTAGAAAAGCTTTGAATGCGGGCCCTTTCTTGCCAGTCTTGTCCCAGGAACACAACAGAAAAACAGATTGTAATAGATAAATATAAGCGTGAATATGTGTGAGCAGAAAGAAGTCCTTAGTTGAAGTGGGGGATGACACAGTAACCCTAAAATTTTATCCCAAAACCGCCAATGCCTAATACTGCTACTTTGATTTTTGTTTTATTAATTACTCCAGGAGAGTCTAATTCTAGTTTGCCAGAACTGTTTTAGCAAGGGGAGTACAATTATCGTCTGGAAACTTGGATGGCCCTCTTAGACTCGTTTTTGTTATTACTAAAAACAGAGATGAAATAAACACTTTTTCGTCATCTAACAGGTTACTGTGAATGTTGACAAAGCAAACTAACAGTACTTGACTTTATTTTCATTAAATATGTTGATTTATTGCGTTTTACTCTTTTGGGATGAAGTGTTGCCAGAGGATTAATAAGAAGATAGTAAAAGATTAATTTAAAAAATAATCTTATTAAAAAATGGGGTTCAACAGTTTAGGTTAGAGCAAAAAACCAAACTTCAAAAGGAAATAGAAAGCGACTTGGATAAGTATAGAGTTACTAGAAAGAAATATGCTAAAGCTTTAATACTCTTTCTTATGTAATTACTGTCTCCTCAGTTGTAGCTAGCGTAAGTGCTGGGTCTAGTGTTGCTGTTTTAGCTACTGGGGTTGGAGCCCCAGCCTCTTTAGCATTGGGGAGTCTGGGTTGGGTTTGGGAGCTGTGTCTATGATTGTAAGTGCCGTTTTAAAAAAATATAACTCCTAAATTACAAAAGCACACCGCCATTGTTGCCATAGCATCAGCAAAACTTTGTTCTTTAAAGATTAAGAATAAGCAAATCATTACGGATGAAAACATTACGGACGAAGAATTTCAGAAAAAAGCTTATGGCTGATGGTGAGGATTTTTGACGACAAAAAAATTGAACTTCAAAGGGAGTGGAGAAAGACTTTTACTTCACGACAGTAGACACTGATGCAATTAAACAGAACATTGAAAAAACAAACACATGATCGGCTAACCAAAATAGGCTAAAAAAATAAGTTTAGCCAAAAAAAACACTATTTTTGTTAACTCACTGTGTTTGGCGGGACAACTTGCAGCTCTTCACGAACAAAGGATCTTTTAGGGGCAGGCTTTTTAGACGCATTTAGCACCGCTAGCAGAAAGGTCTCTCTTAAAATAATAAACGGGAGGGTCTGTTTCATAATTCTTTCAATTTCATATACATCTACGTCCATATAGGATCGTGGCTCTAATTCTAACATCACCTTCTGCCTCTCCAGGAGCTTTACAAGTATCTACTTTTAGTCCAAACGGAAAGAGTTTTTGAGTCCTGCACATCTTCAGTAATGCTAATTTTTTTAATTTTGATCGCGTTTACTGGTTTAAGGCCTTTTGCTTTAAATTCTTCATATTCATGGCACGTAAGACTGCTGGCAATCTCCTAACCCATTCTGTTTTACGCGTCCTGTACTTCGTAGTGTCCATAATTTCTCTGTGATATTGAAGGTAAAACAGGCGTTCAGCTAGATTCTTATTAAAGTTTTCTACTAGGGCTTGCGATCGATGGTTGCCTGAGATCCTCTCTTAACTGTAACTTTGATGTTTTAAAAACAGCTGGTTTACAGAGCCTTTAAACTTTTTTCTCCATCAACTTGAATCATCCTAGGATACTTAATGGGCCTCGCATGTATATTTGTTGTAAAGCCACAGCCACAGCAGTTGAGCTTTTATCCGTTAAAGGTTCAGGTCTTTGTATCTTGAAGCCATGTCAACAACTGTCAGAGCATACTTAAACTTTTTTCTTCTAACTTTGTCATGTGGAAGATACAGCAAGTCCTCTGGTGGGTGTCATTTGGAACTTAGTTAACAAATCTAGGCCCTTATTATTCTTTTGGAGCAGGCGGTATATTTGCCAATTGCTTGTTTGAAAGCCAGTCTTTCGGGCATCTGATTCAGAACATCTAGCAGCTTTACTCAGTTTTCAATAGCAAGTCTTTCCTTTCCAATACCTTTAGGAGAATAATATATTTTTTTACTGGTTATTGTCCATAAAAAAAAGGAAGGATTTGTATTTTTAATTGTTTTTTTAGATTGTTTGTGCAAGGAATATATATTGCTCCCATGGCACCCACAAATAACCAATTTCTGCTATTTCCTGGTTTCTTCTGATGGTTCAAAAAAAGGCAGACAGTTTGGCGGTGGCGATGTTAAAAACTTTTTTCCTGTCTAAGAAATACTCATTCTTTCTCATCAACGCTGTAAATGGTGCTCTGCATGACCCGCTCCCATAACTTTTATAATAAAGTCTAAGTGAGATTCGTCTTTTCTCGTAAGCATCTCTTGCCTTAGCTAAATCTTCTATTGCCTTGGGTTATGACTTTCTCTCTCTTCATCGACCGCAATTTACTAAACATTAATATTGTTCAGAGAAGCCAAAGCGTAACAAAAGTCCTCCTACCATCATAACTAACTCCGCCATCTTTAAAAATCAATATTTTCTAATTAATCTTTCTATGAATAATATTTTCGGGGATAATCCCTGTGTAACAAGAAAGTCTTTTGACGCAATCCTGCAGTAATTACAACTATAACTTAACAACATCCTCAATGTCAAACCTCCTAGGTCTGCCGGCTTCATTTTAAAATTTTTTTTGCTAACACGCTATAGCCAATACTAAGGCCGCTAATTACAGCTGAAGGGTAAATCGTTTTGATAATTTTTTTTCACTCATTTTTTTAAATTAACTAAAAAAATATTAAAATAAACAAAATTACGAAAGGTTGTCTATGTGCTTTTTAATCAGATAATTTTTTGTTGTTAAAAGCTAAAATAAATTTGCAACTATTTTGGCGAATCTTCTATCTCCCATGTTTGGCGGTTTTATTCCTAACAAAAATTTTGCAAGGGTTGAATAAACTATAACAACAAAGATAGGCACTGCATAATTAAAACCCAAAGTTTTAAAATCAGGTTTTAAAAGTATTATATTATTTTTTATTGTTTTAAAAATGGATTGTGATGACTATTAAAGTGTGAGGAGCAAGCAGACTACTCCGTAGACCACTGCCATAAAGAAAGATTATACTCTTGGCTGCGTGTGGAAAAACTAAACAGTATTTAGGCACTGAACTAAGTGTTGAACAAATCCAACAACTGTCTACATCAGACGTTGGAAGTACTACGCTAGGTACGAAGCGCAGTTAGGGTAAATGGTTAGATCAGTGGGTAGACAATGATTAGCCTATATGTAAGTTTTGTAAGTAAGATGGCGCCAGTTGATTTAGAAGGGAAGATTTAAAATTGACTTATCACAAGATCCGGTTTTAAACAAGTCCCTAGAAACTCTTGCATGTGACATGTATTACATATTTGGAACGATGTTATGTCCATTCATCATGGGATTAATTACTTTTAAACATATTAATTTTGATCATATTAAATTTAATTTGCAATAAAAATGAGCGATCAGAGAAAAAGAAAATTGCGACTCCACAGGACAGTCACAGGAGCAGAATGTACCACAAGTGAAAGTACCACAAGTAAATGTAACCGCAAGTGAGTAATGTTACTAAGTCTAAAGTCCTGGACGTGTTGAGGCTGGGCGTAAACTAGCTGAATGGAACAGACTGCAAAAAGCAAACCAATCAGCAAAACAAAAATTGTTAGATGTAATACAACACCGCCGCCAGCATAAACCTTAACAACATCCCCAAAAGTCTACCTTCCTAGGTCAGCCGGCTTCATTTTTAACATGTTTTTTGCTAAACACCTATAGCCAATACTAAGGCCCCTAATTACAGCTGAATGGTAAATCGTATTGATAAAATTTTTTTTTCACTCATCTTTTTATTAACTAAAAAAATAATTTAAAATAATCATAATACGAAGGTTGTCTATTTTGTTTTAATCAGATAATCTTTTTGTTTGTTAAAGCTTAAAAATAAAGTTGCAACTAGTTTTGGCGAATCTTCTATCTTTCCCATGTTTGGCGGTTTTTATCCTAACAAAACTTTTGCAAGGGTGAATAAACTATAACAACAACGATTGGCACGCATAATTAACCAACGGTAAAATCATGGTTTTAAAAGTATTTTATATTTTTTATGTTTTAAAAATGGATTGTGATTGAACTTTAAAGTTGTGGAGCCAAGCAACTATCTAACCACTGCCATAAAAAAAGATTATACTCTCTGGCTGCGTGTGGAAAAACTAAACAGTTTTAGGCATGAAATAGTGTTGAACAATCCAACAACTGTCCACATCAACTTGAGAAGTACTACGCTTAGGTACGAGCGCAGTTAGGGTCAAAAATGGTTAGATCATGGGTCAGACAATGATTAGCTATATGCTAAGTTAGTAAATAAGATGCTGCCCGTTTATTCAGAAGAAGATTTAAAAATAAAGGTTTCACAAGATCCGGTTTTAAACAAGTCCCTAGAAACTCTTGCAGTGACATGGGATTACATTTTGGAACGTGTTATTTTCCACTCATGGGATTAATTACTTTTAATCATATTTAATTTTGTCTATTAATTTAATCGCAATAAAAAATGACGATCAGGAGAAGAAGATTTCGACTCCACGGACATCAGTCCCTCGGAAGCAGAAAATCTTACCTTTAATGTACCAAGAAAGTACCCCAAGTAGTAATGTTACTAAGTTAAAGTCCTGGACGTGTTGAGGCTGGGCGTAAACTAGTGAATGGAACAACGCAAAACAAACCAATCAGCAAAACAAAAATTGTTAGATAGTAATACAACCCCCGCGCAGCACCGCCAACAACAACACAATAACAACATCCAATCAAACGATGAAGATGTATCATTATGTATTGGGAGTCTGTTGTTGTGGGTGGTTTTTTAGCATACAATTACCTAACCCTACCTCAACACAAGCCGAAACCCCCACAGTAAAGAAGAACCAACTTCTGCAAAAAAAGTCAATCTCCGCTGTAGAAACCATTTCTATGGAAAGTTTTAATGTCTAATAAAAACTAGATAAAACTAGATAAGTTAGTTATAGAAAGCACTTTTGAAGTTAAAGTGCAGTAAATTACAGTTAAGTTAAATTAAATTTAAGTTCTTTGTTAAGACTAGTAAAGGGTTTTTGTTTGGTTTTTAAGTAAGTACTACTTAGGTTCTAAGTAAGTCTAGTAGGTTCTTAAGTAAGTACGGCCAAGGGCAGCAAGTTAATTTTTTAAAGTTCTCAATGCCCACAAATGAAAGCTCATGATTAACAAGTTCTCTTGTTATTTTAGAGACAGTGTTTCTTATTAACAGCATTGTGTTTACTTGAGAAGAGTAGAGCGCAAAACATTTGTGTGATAAAATACTTTGTTTTCAAAGAGAGTTGCTTTTAGTTATGTGAGTTATATTTTTTTACAACTTCTTATATGCCTTAGCATTTTATTACAGACGTCTGGCAAAACGCTATAACTTTGACCGTAAGCCACATTTCTTTTTACTGTCCCCTTAAGTTCATCCCTTTCCCTTCCAATTACTTCTTGTTTACATGAATGTAAAGGACTGTCTTTTGATAGTCGCATGTGTCGTACCACCATCGTTCCTTTGCCACCAGTTTCTAAACCTTATAGAATCTTTATGGGACTAGAATAAAAACAAGTGTCTGTGTAAGGACCTCCTGGGTACAGTGGTTTAAAGTAGCGTACAGAATTCTAGCATCAATAACTTGACAACTCAATCGGTAAAGCAATAACACCGGCTTGTCAACTAAACCTTTTTTCACATAATGCAACCAGGCTGTCGTTAATCTTTAAAGTCTGATAGTTGGTTAGGCCAAATTAATGCTGGTTTTCTTTTGTAACTAATTCACATCTTTCGTTTGTGTGATTTTCCATGTTTTGCCAAAACAGCTGTTGTTTATCAGTTTAAAGAAGTTTTTCTAAGCGTCAGGCTGGGTTCAAACAGTATCTTTTTGATGTTGGCCTCAAAAGGCTCTTGATCACAGTATTATCTGTGAACAGCTCTTATTCAGCCCGTGTTTTAGTAAACTGTAGGTCGTAATGACACACATATTATTTTGTGAGATTAGGCACAGTTGGAGTTCATGGATCATTTTAACTTTTTGCGGCAGGGTAATCGTTATGGAATCGTGTAGTTCTACGGATTTTAAGTCTACTGCAAATTAGTCCATGGTATCGCGGAAGCTGTGAAACATACAACACAGTATTTAACACATGAGGCCTTTTTCATTGTAAAGTTTTCAGGGAAGGGTTGACTCATGGCCATCATACAGATGTTGGCGTCTAGTAATAGATGTTGTGGTTTAGGGGATCAAACGTCTAATCTGTTGTGCTTGCGTAGAGTGAGGGCCCTGCAAACCCCCTCAGCCCGTTTCAATACGAGTTGGAGATCAGAAATTAAGTAATCTGAATGTTTGAGACTTTAGATGTCCAAGAAAGCCGGGGCGAGATGTAATGTGATGAGTCTAAGCTGAAGTTCATGCTGTAAATTTTAATTCTAAAGAGCGCAATAAACACACGTCAAACAATAATATTGATCATGATGTTCCATCGTTTACAGTGTAATTCGTCAGCTTTCTGAGGATTCATAGCGCATCGTTATGTCTTTGCCTCTAAGGGTAGAAAAAAAGCGCCTTAGGAGGGAAACGAGTCTTCATTAAACTATCCCACGAGTTCATGTTTATTGATAGCGCCTTACGCATAAAGATGGTCAAAATATTGTTTAGTTTGGGAAAACTTGTAGAATCCCGCAACTTACCAAAAGCCCTCATGTGGGCAAGTCATAAAGGATAAACAGTCAAGAGTAAAAGTCATGTACTTTTTGAAGACTGTGCAATGCGTAACCTCTTATATTAGAGTTCTGTTGCATAATGAAAGGAATCGTAGCCTTAAGTTATAAGAAAGGCAGTTTCATTTTTTGGGCAACCTTAGTTAGATACAATTGTTGTGCGCAGCTCCTCTAAATTTGCCAGTAATGTGATCGTGGTCTCTTACTGTCACGTCTTTACTGTTAGGTGTTAGCTCTAAGCCGCAAATCCAGCAGGGGTGTAGATGAGTCATAACGTTCTTGGTCTTCAGGAGTCATAACAATGAAAGATTTAGTTGGTTGGAGTAGTAATTGCAAAGTTGTTTCATCTGCTCTAAAAATCTGCTAGCCGCATTTGGGCCCCCTGTAAATCTCGGGTGTGTGTGTGCCCCATTGACCTAACAACAATAAACGCATAAGAACAAATCTGATGGTAGGTTAATAAGGTTGTTTTTGTTCTTGCTGTTGTGGTCCGTAGTAAATGTGGCAAGATTGATTCAAAGTCAGCATAAACCACGTATGGGCTCATCTGCATTTTGCGTACATTTTTAAAACTAACTTTAGACCTGGTTTAGGTGTGAAGAGTTTGGTTTCACAGTCTACAAAACTTTTACAATGTTTCTTTTTGACTGGCAGCTGCTTTATAGTTGGGATTCTGACTAAAACACCTTTTTAACAAAGCTCTTGTTTTGATGTATCCTTTGATGTAAAAGCCTAAAATCTGCTTATTGGGTTCTGATTAATACATAATGGCTTTTTTACTATCTGTAAACAGTATCAAGTCTACATGTTTGTTAAGTGGTTCGCCTAAAGTAGGGGCGTTGGGAGAAATCCTTAGAGGCACTAGATTGTCTTCTACAGACCAAAGTGTATACGTTTACAGTGATTGGTTTGTTTTGCTCTTCAAACTGAGATATACTTTCTATACTTACTGGAAAGGTTAAGTTATCAAAGTTGAGGCTATCTTTATATTGTTCATAATTAGATACTTGTTTGCATGATTTTTAACAGGTTTAGATGTGCTAAAACACACCACATAAAACATATGTTGTCAGAATTATGTAGTTTAAGACTGCTCGTTTAACTCTAACTTTTGGAAGAGGAAGGTAAGAATTGCCAACATTGGAAAGAACTTTGTTTGCCTCAATTTGATTTCAAGGACTGTCCCCTTTAGACCCGCCAAAAACCCCTTAACTTTGCCTCCTCACTTGCATGGTTAAACTGTGTAAGCATGTAGTCAGCCCAGTCAGAATTAAAGTCGTGATAGCTAATAACTTCTTTCGTTTAGTTGAAACCCAGACTTCCATTGTTACATCATCAGGCGTTATATAATCAATCAGAACGGTCAACAGCAAATTTTTCTGGCGCCCATCGAAGAAACTCTGGGATTTTAGAGGGTGGGTGTGCTCGCTTTTATTGAACATTTGGGGGGGTTATGAGTCCATGTCCACTTCGCTAAAAATATTGCTTTTAAATTGTTTTTCGCTGCTAAATATTTTCTTCCATCGTATATAGTTTTCCGTCCTCGAATTTACTTGCGGTCGTCATTTTTAAAGCCATAACATTTACGTAATTAAAAAAATAAATGTAAATAAAAGTAAGTAAAAAAAACGCTTTTTATTCTTCGCCCAAGCGTTGCAAACATTCAAGCCATGAACCTTACAATAACTCCTGCTAATATTTTAGCTTTTTTAAATCACTACAGTCAATGTTCATCACTTTGGTTGCTTCTTTAAAAAGTTCATATGATCTTTATTATATGTTACATCATTCCCAACCAAAATTCACTAAAATCAATGTTTAATGCTTTCATTGTTTCGTCAAATAGTTCATTACAAGTCTATTTAAAACAGATTCACTGAGTCGGCAGCCATTTTTAAATCTAAAATAAATAAAAATAAATTGTAAATTCAATTATTATTAATAGTCTATTTCTAATCGAAAACTGATCAGGTTTTTAAAGGTAACAGTTACTCCTTCAAGATTTATCAGACACATGCAGGTCAGCATCTTTGGGGGGAATATTATCAAGTAAAATAGCAAAAAGCTTTTATAACTGGTTTAGGCCAAGCCTTTGGGATTTTACTAACTGCTTTCAATCGCTTTCTCGCATAGTTAAACTTTCAAAAAGTTCTGTTATAAATTCATCAAACATGTCCTTTAACACTTCTTTATCAATTCCAGCATTAATAGCCCACCAAAAACATCAAATTTCTGTAAGCTTTATAACTACCTGGGGTTCATTTTTTAAACCAGATTAAAAACAGCAATTAAAAAAATAATTAAGCCCACAGCATCTCTCTCTCCCTCATTCACTCCTACATCCCTCTGTCTCTGTCTGTCTGTCTGTTTCCGTCTTTGTCTGCCGGGCTGTCTGTCTCCACCTCTCATCCCCCCCTCCTCCCTCCCCCATCTCCCCCTCTCTCTCATTCACACACATGTCAAGGGAAACAAAATCGTAGACAAAGTTGTAACTTGAAAACAGGGGTTGTTTCCCCCTGTATCTAGGATGACGAATTCTCATCAAAACGAACAGAGTCTACGACTTTAAAGATAGTTATTCAGAACCGCACACACACACACGCACCCCACACATTCACACGCGCACATTCACAGCACACACACACAAAACACAGGAATCATTCACAATAGATAGGGTGGTGCTTGTGGGGGAAAGTGAAAGGGGCTTTTTTTGGTTCACACTTGAGCGACGTAAATTCAGACGGCCACTAAAAAGCATTATTAGAGTCCTGAATCAATAATCACAAGATCTCTTCAAAGTTCTCTCAGCGGGCCGTCTGAGACAGCCTTTAAGCAGGTGAATTGAAAACGGTGAAGCAGGTGAATAGGTGAAACGTTGAAGCAGCCAACCACAACAGCAAAAGTCATTTCATTATACGCAAAGTCATGGGACAGGAGTGAGAATGTCAGCAGGTTTGGCTACCCCTCACGCGTGAGCGGTTCTATTTTTAGGTGTGCTTTGGTGGTCACCTTCCACCGCTCACGCGTTCACGCGTTAAAGGTTTACTGGGATTGCTGGAGCTCGCTTGTGCTTGGTATGGATGGATCTCGTTTTCAGTACTGTGCAAATTCTGGCACTTGCAGCATGGCTTTGATTTCATTCAGCTTGTCAGAAATAAAAACGAAAGGGAAGTCCTACAGCATAAAAAACCCCGTGTATCCAAAAAGAACACTTGCAACGCACGTAATTTTCGTGCATGGGAAAATCAGAATACCCGGTTTTGCTTTCAACCAAAAAGCCCATGTTTCCTCATTCTCCCTTCTTTCTTTCATTTTCCGCCATTGTTTACACAAAATCAAGAAGTTTCCAAATGAATGTAAATTAACAAGGACTGTGCATCTTGCCTCCTCAAATTTCTCATCCCTTTTTGTAGTCTTTCTACAATTTCAGCTTCATTTGCTGTTTGGGAAAATATCTGATCAGTAAAAGATTGAATGGGCAGCCTGATTTGCTACGAGATAGTCATGTAATTCTTTCGGTGTTGAAGGTTCTTTTCTCCTTTTTTTTTTCCCTTTCTTTCTTTGAACAAATTTCTCAAGCTTTCTTTTAGGTTTCTTGGCAATTTCTGGGTCCTTCTGTTTTAGCTTTTTCAATTATTTCTATTTATTTTTTGAAAGTAGTATTGATTCTCCCGCAAAATAATCATTTCTTTCTTCAGCCACAATTCTGTTGGTGGTTTGGGGGGGGTAATGGGAGATTTGAGCTTGTTGAAAAGTAGAGCTTGAACCATGTCAGGTAGAATTAAAGTTGATGGCTGTGTTGAGAAATCTATAGATTTTGATGAGCAACTTGCGATTCCAGAAGTTCTCTCTCTAAATTTTGAAGAAATGCTGTCTTGAGACATAAATATTTCTGGTAAAATCACTTCTCTCGCACGTCTGCACAGCACAACCCTCCAATGTAAAATGGCGAGGGCAGTTTAAAACAGGTTGCTAACAACAAAAATGTCACGTGATTAAGCCCAGCACTTGATTTGATAAGGGGTTTACACGCGGGAGACATGTCTAGAACTGGGTTTTTGGGGGATTGTGCTATACGTCATACATTGAATGTTCTAGAATAACTGTCCCGGCGAAAAATGATGTCATACCCCCTGTCGATTGGTTGAACGTGCACGCACGATGGGTTTAGCTATGGCTCGATGATTAATAATGCACTGGCGGCAGCTCTCGTGTTGCACGCTCCACTGCACACAAGCTTTCGTTGCAGTCTCAGAGGCCAATATTTATTGAAAAGTCTGGCAGCAGGCGCGTCAAGCCATATAAATTTTTAGTTGATTTTATATCCCTGGAGGAATGTAAATATACGGGTTCACGATACCAAAATCCTATTTTGCGCGAAAACCCTGTTTTAATGTGCTGATTTCGTCGATTTTTAGAGGGTTTGGGGTGTTAATTTTTTTGTGAAACAGGTGTTAATTTTGGTCAAAAACTGATATGAGATGGACGTGATTTGTATGTGAAAAGGGGGGGTTTTTGGGGAGAATAACATGGGTGGTCTTGAACCCGTATATTACCTCTCTACATCAAACATAAATAACAGTCAATCAGAATTCCCAAAAAAAGTTAAATGTCACGGTGGAGAGCCCAAATTTCCGTTCTCAACCCTGGCTATGTGTTGCGCTGCCTTTCACTTCCTTCAAGGCACCGAAGCGGTCATCCATTTTCCTGACATTTCTTCTAAATACGACACAATGTCTCTTATTGTGGTATTGTCTGAATGGGCTGCAGGTGACTCATTAACATCAGAGAAATCTCCATCATCAACAACCACGGTCTGTCATACACAGCTTTCCTTCGCAACGAAGACTTCAGCGTGATGTTGAGTGGAAGTGTGTGGTTGTAGTACCCACAGAATGTGTTCACATCCTGTTTCAGAAAATCTACACACTCATCACTTAAACTTTGTTTGTCGACACCGTGTCATATGAAAATTCTAATTTGGGTAGAACTGTTAGTTTCACTGTCTTTTCACACTGTGAAATGTGCTCCCAAGAACACGCCATTCTTGTTTTCACTCTTGTCGGTTTTGTAGAACAAAACTAGGTGGGGTTGGAGAACAGATGGATCGGGGGTAAAAAACACGTTCACTCGCCTTTGATTCCTGTGTTCCTCGGCCCTCGGCCCTTCTCCTGTCACTGTTAATCTGGCTGCACAATTTATCCTGTACACAGCAGTTTGCGTTTGGGGGGCTTTCATAGCAGGGAATGGTCGGAAATTGTTTTTAGCCGAAGAACGACAACAGTTGATTTTCTCTCCTTCTTTTTTGAAAGATGATAACAATATGAGAAGAGAGAGAGAGGAGAGAGAGAGGAGAGGAGAGGAGAGAGAAGAGATGAGAGAGGAGGAGGAGAGAGAGAGAGAGAGAGAGCGTACCAGCCGCCGTGGTGAAGTGGTTAGTGTCGCGGACTCCTGCGGACTCCCGGCTGAGAGGTCGTGGGTTCGAATCTCAGTCATGTGGGTTTTTCTACCCCGACCAGCTCCTACCCTAGGTTGAGTTTGTTGCGGACTCAGTTGGCAAGACTGGGACCACACAGTCGAGTTTCATCCACTTAATGGATGCGTTTCTGAGGTGTTGCTCAAATTTCCTGACCAACACTGCAGATGCCTGTATTTCTCGGTGCCTGGTTGACGTCGGGTATATTATGAAAGGAAGCGTAGAGTACAGCCTGTCATGCAGTCTCAGACTGAAATGGTAAATCCGTAGCATCATCTCTAATTCATCCTCATTCTCATCGATCAGCATTTAAAAAAAAAGTCTCAAATTCTGTGGCCCTTCATGCACTGCTCTCATCATGACCTCAGTTTCGATGTCCTCTCCACGTCTGTGGCCTTGGTATGGTTCCGACAGGGTCACCGGTATCGGCAAGTCATGGGGGCTGTCGTTGGACGGACGTGGTGGCGCCCTCTGGAGGATGAGCTCACTCATGCCAGCTCCGCGACTAAGCAATTATTGTCGTCAGTAGGGGGCTTAGTAGGTGGTGTCCTGCGTATGTTAGATCAGAACAGGCGCCACTGAACACCACGAAGTGACTCGGCAGCAGTGCAGTGTCTTCTCCGGTGGGTTGCCCCTTGACGGCTTGACATGACTGCTCCCTGTGGATTGTCGGTGCGGGGGGCTTTCGGCGGGGGCTGATCGGGCTGTGGCTGTGGACGGGGTTGTCGGAATAGGCGGCGTTGTGTGCACTGCCTCTGAGGTGGCGCAGAGGTTGGACAGCCAAAAAAAAAAAAGTGTGAGGCGTGTGACAGAAAATTAAAAAAGGTAAGTCAGAGGACATTTTTTGTGAGAAGGGCGTGACCTGATAGTAAATTAGATGACATTTTTCAAAGATGAGGAAAAAGTGACAGGCGGCAAATTGAAGAACATTTTTTTCGAAAATGATACAATATGATGGACGGCAAATTGAAGGATGTTTTCTAACCCGAATTTCCAAGAGACAAAAGGGGTTGGAAAAGATATCAGCATTTTATACAGACACTGGTGAAAATGAAACATTAGAGATGCATATTCTGAATTTTTCGATCGACTAATTACAAAGAAAGAGTACATTGTAATAAGGATGCTGAAAAATGTTAAAGAGCAGGGCTGATGACTTTGGTGCTTTATTTTTTAATTAGGGGACTGATTCGGCGGCTTGTTTCAGAGGCACAGGTTTCAACGCTTGAGTGTTTGAGGGGAGGGTGTATAGGGGAGTGGTGCTCCAATATAGTACAGGTTTGTGTGTGCAGTGTAGGTTTACTTGTCTAATCCGTGACACAATGCCCCGACCGAGCCGGGGAAAAAAA
>JAFLJL010000300.1:10000-15000 GCA_018398815.1 Conus ventricosus | reverse complement strand
AGACAGAGACAGAGAGATAGAGAGAGAGAGAGACAAGAGACAAGGACAAAGAGACAAGACAGACAGACAGACAGAACAAGAGAGATAGAGGAGAAGAGAGAGAGAGAGAGAGAGAGAGAGAGAGAGGAGATGAGATGGAGAGAGATATATATGCAACTTTTAATGTCATTAAGCAATAAGGGTCCCTTAAGACGGCACCTATGGAACTGCATCATGTGTGTGTTGCGCGGAACCCAAATGCAAAATGTGGAATCAAGAAACCCAACGAAAGACTATCCAGTCAATTAAAGCGAACCCGATACCACATACATCAACAAAATATCTTCCATTAATACGTATCTGCATAGCTACAAACCAGCGGTTGCACAGCACTTACAGCAGAGAATGAATAGAACAATTACTGACAGTTGAAAGGATTTTAAATTGAGGGCGCACACGAGCGTGACGGAGGCGCGTGGCTTGCGATGCGCGCGTGCGTGGTCGAGCGTGTACTCTCGCGTTCTCTTCTACTCTTCTCTCTCCACTCCGCCCTCCTTGCTCCTCAACGATCATCTCCTCTCACTCTCCTTCTCTCTCATCACTCTCGTTCTCTCCTATTGAGATGTGATGTGATGTAGAGAGAGTGTTGATGTGTGAGTAGGTTTGTGTGTTGAGAGTGTTTTGTGTGGAGTGAGTTGTTTGTGTGTGTGTGTTTGTGTTCATATTGCGGAATGGCGCTGTCGCAGAAAAATGAACAGAATTTATTAGATTATAGGATATCATCATCACACGTGATTATCATCATCACTCAACGTGTTATCAGAAGAAGAATAAGCAGCAGCTGCAGCATACATAAGAGATAAGTAAGAAAGAAGAAGAGGAGAATGAAGAAAGAATAAGAATTACAAGCGAAGAAGAATAAAATGGAAAAGGTAAGAAAGAATAATACAGAAGAAGAAGAAGAAGAAGAAAAGAAGAAGAAAGAAGAACAACACAACAAACAACAACACACAACAACAACAATGGAATAGATGATAGCAACATTTTGTCGTTAAATTAAAATAATAGTCATAAACAATCATTACTATACAGGGATGAAACAATACAGACAACAACCACCACCAACAGACAACAAACAACATCAATAATAATAATAACAATAAAAAAAAAGACTATTCATTGTAAAACAAAAATTATAATAAATACAATAATAAGATTATAATGATAATAATAAATTTAAAATAATATTAAGTAATCATTACATTTACAATTAAAAAATGATGAGAAACAAAGTACAATAGTAATAATGATGATGATAAAAAACACACACACACACACACACACACACACACACACACACAGAACACACACACACACAAACACTCACAAACACACACACACCCACACACACACACACACACACACACACACACACACACAAACACACACACGACACTTGAATGTAGTTCCTGATATCGGATCCGAATATGACGTTAAAGCTTTTACCTGTGCTACTCATCGAAGTACGCGGAGTGTGGCTATCTTGACATCCCCCCAATCAGGAGGCTCAAGATTGCTGCGAAACGCGTGGGTGCACTGGAAGTCCGTTTGTCTGAGATCACAGCTGACTGGGTCTGTCTCTGTTGGCGTTGATCCGCCTGGCGGCAGTCACATTTTGGCGTCGAGTTACTTTCGAATTGTTAGCGGTTTGTGATATTGTGCCCGCCACAGAGGTCGGTCACTGGCGGCACTCCTCTAGTTCTTTTGGTTTTGAGTTCGCACCCACTGGAGTTTTCTGATTTGACCGAGTCCTTGTAACCGTTTTCTTTGGCTTCCTTGGTTTCTATTTCCCCCCTTGTCCTTGCAGAATCCTGCACTTACACACACACACACACGCATTATGAGAACACAGCCCACAGTCTCATGGCTGACATCACTTATTTTATTTAAAAACGAAGGTCTTACCTTGCAGTAAAACACGGTTATGGATTTGAGTCTAGAGCATCAACCTCTGGGCTCACTGTTTGTGTCGGTATTGGATCAGCCCATTGTGAGTCCGCCCCTCCTCGTTACAAGTCTTCGCTATGTTGTGATTTGGAATTATTCCAATATTTGTTTGTGCTGGTAAATGCTTCCTTGCTCCTTCTCTTAATCAGGAAACGACCATTTTTCCTGCCTTAGATGGAGAAAGAGTAGAGAGAGGAGAGAGATGAGATAGAGAGTAGAGAGAGAGAGAGTGAGAGAGAGAGATAGAGAAGAGAGAGGGACGGGGGGACAGAGAAGCGACAGATAGAGACACACAACACTAAGGGAAGAGAGAGAGAGAGAGAGGGCAGTGAGGGAGGAGAAGGCGAGAGAGGGAGTGGGGTAAGTGGGGACATATAAGAGACAAAGGAGACGAGACAGAACAGACAGATATACAAGACGGAGGGATGGAGACTGAGAGAGAGAGAGAGAGAGAGAGAGATAGAATACAGATGATGCGAAGAGAGATGACCAGAGAGGCTACAGACAGACAGACAGACAGACAGACAGACCCGCAGACCCACACATAACAGAGAGAGAGAGAGAGAGAGAGAGAGAGAGAGAGAGAGAGAAGAGAAGAGAGAAGAGAGAGAGAGTAGATATAGAGAGAGATGCCTGGTCGGGGGGGGGGGGGTGAGGGGGGGGGGTTGGGGGGGGGGGAGTCGAAGGACGAAGTTTTGGTTAATCAGTCAAAATAATTATAATCAACATAGAAAACGGAAAAATGGAGGATCATGCATGCAAAGGCACGCACAGATCAAAGACAACACGGACACACACAGACACACAGACACACGCTCGCGCGTCGCACACACACACAACTCACACAATCACACACACACACACTACACACACACCTCACACACACACACACACACACACACACACACTACACACACACACACAAACGCGCGCGCACACACACTACGCACACACGATGCACGTACACACACTGTATATTACACGCGCGCTCGTGCGCGCGCGCACAAACACACAACACACACACACACACACACAC
The DNA here is from genome assembly GCA_018398815.1 of Conus ventricosus. Taxonomy (NCBI): domain Eukaryota; kingdom Metazoa; phylum Mollusca; class Gastropoda; order Neogastropoda; family Conidae; genus Conus; species Conus ventricosus. The sequence goes on along the minus strand of JAFLJL010000300.1, from coordinate 11,978 downwards.
ACACACACACACACCACACATACAGCACACACACACAGCACCACGCACGCACGTCACACGACACGTACGCACGGCACGCAACGCACGCGCACGTACCACGGCACCACGCCGCCACAACACACCCACACATCACACGACACACCACACACACACACACACACACCCCACACACAGCACACACACACACACACACACCTCCTGCCTACATGCAAAAAAACGAATAACGATCACATTGGTAAACACCACCACCACCATCACCACACACCACCACTGTAAGTGTACCCCAGAGGCGAGAGCCAATGAGTAACAGTTTCTGAAGACACACACAACACACACACACACACACACACACAAACATCACACACACACACACACACAAACACTCTCTCTCTCTCCTCCTCTCTCATCTCCGCTCTCACTCTCTCTCTCTCTCTCCTTCAACACACACATCGACACACACACACACACACACTCACACACACACACACATCACACACAACACACACACACACGCATGCACCACGCACCTCTCTCTCTCTACTCCTCACTCTCCTCTCTCACCACTCTCTCTCCTTCCCACACACACACACACACACACACACACACACACACACACACACACTCAGCACACAACACACACACAACACGCACACACCATGCTCCACGCACGCACGCACGCACGCACGCACGCACCACGCACACACACGACACACACACACGCACGCAACGCACACACGCATGCACGCACGAACGCACGCACGCACGCACGGACGCACGCACGCACGCACGCACTCACGCACACACACACACACACACACACGACACACATCCACACACACACACCACCTGCTTCATTCAAATAACCCTAACGATCACCCTAGTATACACCAACCAACCACCACCATCACCACCACCACCACCACCGAACCACCACTCACAACCACCACCACGTGGAAGTGTACCCAGAGGCAAGCCATCAGAAGCAGTTCTGAAGACACACACACACACACAACACAACACACGTAGAGTACACACACACACACACACATCACACACACACACACACACACACACACACACACGCACGCACGCAGCACGCCACACGCACACACGCACACACACACGAACACACACACACACACACACACACACACAGACACACAACGCACGCACGCACGCACGCACGCACGCACGCTTCTCAACACACACACACACACTCACGCAACTCAGCTCACGCACGCACAGCACGCTCGCACGCACACACCCAACACACACACACACACAAAACGCACGCACGCACGCACGCACTCACGCACGCCCGGCACGCCCGGCAAGACCACACAAACACACACATCACACAGCACACACACTCACACACACACACACACACACACACACACACACTCTCTCTCTCGTCTCTCTCTCCATCTCTGCAGTCCCTCGGTCGTCTCCTTCTCTCTCATTCCCTCTCTCCTCACACACACACACAAGACAGCACACCCACACCCACACGTACACACACAACACACACAACACACACACACACACACACCACACCCACACTCACACTACACACACACATACACACACACACACAGCACGCACACATCCACGCACGCACGCACTACTCAACTCACGCACGCACGCACGCAGAACTGCGCAGGTATGCGCACGCACAGCACGCACACAACACACACACAAGCACACACACACACACACACACACACACACACACACACACACACGCACACACAACACACACACAACACACACAACACACACCTCCTGCTTCCTTGCAAAATAACAAAAACGATCACCATTGTAAACACCACCACCACCATCACCCAACACCACCACCACTGGAATGTTCCCAGAGGCAGCATATGAGAACATTTCTGAAGACACACACACACACACAATCTCACACAGGCGACACACACACACACACACACACGACACACACACACACACACACACA
>JAFLJL010000300.1:5000-7500 GCA_018398815.1 Conus ventricosus | reverse complement strand
CTTCTCTCTCCTCTCTCTCCTCACTCACTCTCACCTCTCTCTCTCTCTTCTCCTTCACACACACACACACACACACACACACACACACGCACACATCACACACACACACAACACACACACACACACACACACACACACACACACACACACACTACGCACACACGCGATGCTCCACGCACCGCAACCGCACGCTACGCACGCACGCAACACACACACACACACCCACAACACACACACACAACGCACCCAACGCACACCACGCATGCACGCACGAACCACGCCAACGCACGCACCACGCCCGCACGCACGCACGCATGAACGCACACAACGACACACCACCACACACACACGACACACACACACCCAACCTCTGCTTCATCAAATAACCAAAACGAATCACCATTGTAGACACCACCACCACCAACACACCACCACTCACCACCACCACACCAAAACCACCACCACTGGAAGTGTACCCAGAGTTCAGCCATTCAGAACATTTCTGAAGACACACACACACACTGCACAGGACACACACACACACACACACACACACCACACACACACACATACACGCACGGACACGCACGTCACGCACACCACACACACGACACACACACACACACACACACACACACACACACAGCACACACACACGCACGCTACGCACATCACGCACGCACGCACGCACGCATCGCACGCACGACTCACGCACTCACGCAAGCGCACGCCACGCACGCACGCACGCACGCTCGCAGCACGCACACACACACACAAACACACACACAGCAGACGCACGGCGCCACGCACGCACGCACGCAGCGCAACACACAACACACAACACACACACACACACACGTCTCGCACACACAAGACAGACCTTCCAGTAACGGAACAGCAGGAGTGAGAGAGCTGAATACAACACTGAAGAACAACAGCAAGGGATTAAATAAGAAAGAAGAAGAAGAAGAAGAATAAGAACAAAGAAGAAGAAGAAGAAGAAGAAGAAGAAGAAGAAAAAAAAGAAAGAATAAGAAGAGATGAAGAGAATAATACGAAGAAGAAGAAGAAGAAGTAAGAAGAAGTAAAAGAAGAAGAATTAAGAAGAAGGAGAGAAGAAGAATGAAGGAAGTATGATGAGTAGAAGAAGAAGAAGAAGTAAGAATCAGAAGAAGAAGGAAGAAGAAGTACTGATGAGGTAGAGTAGGAGGAGAAGAAGGAGGTAGTAGGATTGAGGAGTGAAGTAGCAGTGATATGAGAAGAAGAATAAGAAGAATAAGAAGAATAAGAAGAAGAAGAAAGAAGAATAAGAACGTATGCCCGTTTAATGATCTAGTTGTCAACAATGAAATCATACAATTCATAAACCGGCCCGTTGATTTCCCCTGGCATTGCAGAGAGTGCGGTATGGAATATGTATTAGCTCAGTGCTGGCAGAAAGCATCATATGAGCAGCTAGCTAGATCTCAACTTTCCTGGAACTTTATTTTTATTAAAAGATTATTATTGGAGGGAGACATGAAAAAGTGACAGTGGATGGGTCGGTGTGCTTGTGCTGTATCAAGTAGTATAGATGGAAATACATGATTTGCAACCCACACTCTTATACCAACTGCCCACACTTCTGTCTCTGTTGTGTCTGTCTCATGTCTGTCCTTTCTGTCTGTCTTGAGGTCAGTCCTGTCTGTCTGCCTTTTAGTTTGTCTGTCTGTTTGTGCTCTGTCAGTCTGTTATCTGTCCATTCCTGACTGTCTTGTCACTCTCTCTCTCTCTCTCTCATCTCTCAACTCTCTCCCTCTCTCTTTCAGTCTCTGTCTCTCTGTTTAACTGTGTGTCAGTGTACGTGACTGTATGTGAATGTCTGTCCTGTCTGCCATCCTGGCCTTGCCTGTCTAACTGTCTATCTTCTTCTGTCTCGCTCTGTCTCTGTACCTCTCTGGTCTCTCTGGTCTTCTAACTCTGCTTTCTTGTCCGTCGAGCCCGTCGTGTTTTGTCTGCCTGTCTTCTCTCTCCTCCCTCCCTCCCTTCCCCCCCGCCCTCTCTCACTCATAAAACCCTGACTGTCTGTTTTTGTCTCTGCCTATCTGTCACTCTGAACGTTCCTGTCCCCATCCACCACCCCCACCCCCACCACCCCTCACCCTCACTCTCTTTCTTCTCTGAAGCTGAATAATTTTTGGGTTGAAAAATGACGTGGAATGAACCAACCTTTATCGACTTGACATCCGCCTCGAAGAGGCTCTCTTTCTCTCTCCTCTCACTCTCTCCTCTCTCTCTCCCCTCTCTCTGCTCACCTGCTCTTCCTCTCTCACTACTCTCTCTCTCCTCGCCGGTGCTTCTCGCTCTCTCTCTCTCTCTCTCGTCCTCTTCTCTCTCACTCGTCTCACTGTATGTATGCGTTTTATATATGTTTAATAATATTTCAGAGAGAGAGAGGATAGAGAATAGAGAGAGAGAGAGAGAGAGAGAGAGAGAGAGATAGAGACAGATAGAGTAAAAC
>JAFLJL010000300.1:0-2500 GCA_018398815.1 Conus ventricosus | reverse complement strand
TCTTTTTGCGCGTAAGAGCACGTATATGTTAATGCGTGCATGCTGTATACGTGAGCAATAGCAGGTGTATATATACGAATGTGCACGCTTACAGAAATGGATGCGCGCTATCAAGTGAGGTGGAGTTGCATAGACAAGCTTCACTTGTTATGACACTTCAGAGAATGGTTACTAATGTTTATGAAGATAACAATAACAGTCCTAAAGGATAGAAAAAAGTGGAAAAGGATTGATTTCTTGAACCATCGAGATAATATAACCGGTTTCTTGAAGAAAACCTTAAAAAAAATAATAAAAAAACACGAACAAAACATATGTGAATAAGTAAATAAATAGAGAACGACTTTTCTTTAAATTCACATTTCTTTGTTGGGAGTTAAGAGTCATCTGTAATCCCAGTATGTACAGGAATAGTAGACAGGGGTAGCTAAACATATGACAAGCACCGCTTTCATCGTAACTGGCAGATAGTAGGGAATAAACCGGTTAGCTTAAAAATTAAAATGCGCGCTAGCCTGTTCAGTTTTCACACCTGAGTGTGTTTTCCCACCGCTGTTGTATTCTCGCAGCTTGACGTTGCTCCCGTAAGCTTCCGATGAAAATGCATAATGAACAATTGACCAACTAGAGAAAAATGCTTCCGACTCCAAAAAGTTCTTTCACAGAATGATATTGGAAAGAATAAAAGACAGCGTTGGTCCACAGATAGGAGATGAACGTGCAGGCTTGCAGCGAAGGTCACGCACAGTGACGCACTCTCACCCTCCACATTATAGTTGAACAGTTCTTGTAATAGGATTCTTCACTTCATATCATTTTCATCGACTATTGAAAAGCATTCAATGTGTAGGTAGAGACGCTTCTTAATTTACTACGACTAATGGCATCCGAAAAAATACCCGTCAGCTTGATGAGAAACTCATACAAAGGCATGACCCGCAAAGTAATTCATCGAGGGCAGTTCATCAGAGGCTTTGAGACGGAGACAGGTGTAAGACAGGGTTGTTGTGTTTCTCTACTCCTCTTTCTACTGGCCATTGATAAAATCAAGAATTCCACGACGTCCGGAAGAAAAAAAGAATGGAGCGCAGCGGGCACTTTAGAAATGGCTGAACGACATAGAGTTTGACTACCTCTGGCATTGGCCAGAATTGCTCAGTTGGTAGAGCTCCAGACTAGTGATCCTGGGGTTGCGGGTTCGAGCCTCCGCCGGGGCATTTCTGTACAGGAAGATTTTTCCCTCGGAGTTAACATTTGTTCAAACTCCACTTTCAAAAAATCCTTCGAGTGAGACTATAACATGCCGAGTGTGAACGCAAGCGCATCTTACACACACGTGAAATCCATCATGAACTTTTGACAGAGGTCAGTTTGGCCGTTGGTACGGATGACACGTATATACATAGCACGCACCAAAAGAATGAAAATATGTATGAAACACTGACCGATAGACTGAATGACGCGGGCAACAACTGAATGTAAACGTCGTTAATAATACTGTGTTCTGGTAGTAAACAGATGAGCTAGTTATCTGCAGGAGACGCATGCAATGCAGAGGAGTTGGGTCTGAATCGCTCATACACTGAATGAAATATATGATAACATTGTATTAGAAGACAGCCTCGCACTTTGGAGCTAGCCCCAAAACAATAGGAAAAAAGACTGCTCAAAGAGTATGCAATGCCCGAACCTCGTGCCTGTCATGGAACAGAGGGGGTATAGACGCTGAAACAGAAACACAAGGGGAAAGCCACGTAAGTCTGTGGCTATGTTGAATAAACCAACACGTTTTAATCATCGTATTCTGGTTTATGATTGAGTAGCATATTTCATTCCAGCTGTGTCTTTTTCCATTCACAATTCGAATGTTAAAAAAAATTCAAGACAGCATGCTTTCTATAAACGTTTTCTTTTTCAATATAGATAAAAGAAACACATGCTGGGAAAATTAACAATGCTCGGCCTTAAAGTGTTCATTTAATTAGAAACTGGGTTTCCAGGATAGAGAGCACGGCTGTTTCCTTGAAGGGAACACGACTGTCAGCTTCTGTCTCGCTCTACATTCAATATTCAGAAGCTGGAGCAAGGCTTGTGTAGCTAATTGAATGGGACGTCCGAGTGTTAAGACGTTTACAGACAGGGTGTCTGTGTTTTGACCTCCCCGTCTCTCCACCCCATTGTCCCCCCCCCCCCCCCCCTTTTCTCCTTCTCAATCCTCTTTCCGCAAAGTTTCCGCCGGGTCGGCGCCCCAAAATGCCAGAAATGTGTAGAGCAGAGTAGTGTCGGTGGTGCAGTTGTTATTTTCTTTAAATAACCACCAGTACCCCTGTCCTCTGTTCGTCTGTCTCTGTGTCTCTGTGTCCGACTGGCTCGCTCCCCCCCCCCCTCTCTCTCTCTCTCTCCCCTCTCTCTCTCGTCTCTGTCTGTCTCTGTCTCTCTGTCTCTGTCTCTCTCTCTGTTCTCTGTGTCTCTGTCTTCTGTCGTCGTCTGCCCTCTGCTC
>JAFLJL010000298.1:8612-24181 GCA_018398815.1 Conus ventricosus | reverse complement strand
TTCTGATAATTCAGTCGGCCGCTTTTGAATTATATTTTGATTTACACGATGGTGTGTGTGTGTGTGTGTGTGTGTGTGTGTGTGTGTGTGTGTGTGTGTGTGTTCCACTCAAACCTCTCCGTCTCTGTCTCTATCTGTCTGTCTTTCTGTCTGTCTGTCTGTCTCTCTCTCTCTCTCTCTCTCTCTCTCTCTCCTCTCTCTCTCTCTCTCTCTCTCTTTCTCCGTCTGTCTGTCTGTCTGTCTGTCTCTGTCTGTCTGTCTCTCTCTCTCTCTCTCTCTCTCTCTCTCTCTCTCTCTCTCTCTCTCTCTCTCTCTCTCTCTCTCTCCTCTCTCTCTCTCAAGCGCTGCCGGCAAAATTCCCATCAAATATTCCTCTGTTATTGCTTCTCTGGTTCGTTCGCTCTGGGCTATTGTTATTTGGTGACCTGCTAACAGGTAATGACTCGTGATTTATTCCTTTCTTTAAAAAAAAGGAAAGAAAAAAAAGAAAAGAAAGAAAGAAAAAAAAAGAGAAGATGAAGCCTAGCCTCTATCCCTTTCTCTCTAAATCCTATTCCCAGATCAATGTGAGTCAACCGCATTTCCGCAATGTTTACCTCATCTCCCCACCCACCCCCCACCCCCACCCCTCCCACCCTCCGCGCCCCTTCCTCCCTCTCTCTCTCTCCCCCTTTCTCTCTCTCTCCTCTCTCTCTCTCTCTCTCTCTCTCTCTCTCTCTCTTCTCTTCGCCTTCCCATCTCTCCCCCACCCCCACCGCCAACCCCTACTCCAATCCCAGTGGTCGATTTGAGCACAGACTCGGGCATTAATGGACGTACACTGAGATGGGACAGAAATCGATGGACGTGCAGTACTACATGTACATACATACATACATACATACATACATACATACAACACACACACGGTGTGGACCGAGACCAAGGGATGGATGGGTGGATGCTTGGCGGTCTTTTTCTCAGAGTGTGTCGGCATCAGTGAGGAGATGGCGGCTGCCAGGCTTTACTGCTGTAGTGGGGGTGGGTGGGTGGGGTGGGTGGGGTAGGGGTGGGGAGGGAGTGCAGGCATGTCCGCTGGGGTGGGGGTGGGTGGTGGGTGGGGGGGCTTCTGTTCTATCCCTTCGGTCCTAGAAGAGTTAATGCCATTATAAGTTGCAGTGTGTGTGTTGTGTGTGTGTGTGTGTGTGTGTGTGTGTGTGTGTTGTGTGTGTGTGTGTGTGTGTGAACAAGAACAAGAACAAGAACATACTTTATTGCCATATGAAAACCAGAGGTTTTGTGGGGCACAGATGATCAAGTTAAGACATTCAATTAAAGTAATTCCAGCGTCGTCACATCTTGCAACATAACATTAACAGCAGAAAGAAAAAGCATAGTGTGTATCAGGGTCTGATTACATTTTAAGTCTCCTAAGAGAAAAACACAACAGGATATACTGGGCAAGTACAGGTTGGAAGCAGTCCAATAACATGAGATCCGAGGGTTTTGTCATTTTAGTCTGTGGTGGAAAATCTTTTTTGTGATCCTTGTTGCTACGGATGGAAATGCGTGGGTGTATGTGTCTGTCTGTCTCTCACTCAGAAAATTGTGGATGCATGCACGACTTTTGGGATCACTTACACACACCCATTCATCCGAACATGGACGGCCAGGCACCAGAACAACTCTTCTTTTCTTTTTATGCTGCCTGAGCCATCAAAACAAAACACAGAGATATACATATAATTTAAACATGAGATGGCACACCCACCATCAGGTGTACAAATAAACTAACCAAATACAGTTCTTTCTACGGTAACTGCCGTTAATGCCGACGACGGCAGCACGAGGCAAGACTGTCACGACGCCTCTCACAGGTGGCTCACACACAAAAGAAAACAAGTTGATTCGTGGCGTCTCTGCCAGCACTCGGTCACAGTGGCTCTAAACACTTGTGAGCTGTGGCTCACCACAGTAACATACTCGTAGCGACGTCCTGGAATACAGGTCGCTGACACAAGGAAGGTAGGCTGAAAGTGCGGAACGACGCAGGTCGCTGGCACACAACAACAGCACAGGATGTGGCACCCACACCACACTCACGATGACCTTGAACGTAGGTCGCTGGCGCACGACGGCAGCACAGGAGTGTGGCAGCCACACCGCACTCACGATGACCTTGAACGTAGGTCGCTGGCCACCACAACAGCACAGGGTGGGCAGGCACATCCGCACTCACCAGACCTTGAACGTAGTCGCTGGCACACAACACACAGAGGTCGGCACCACACCGCATGCCACGATGACCTAGAACGTAAGTCGCTGCAACGAACAGCACACAGAATGGGCAGCCACACCGCACTCACGTAGACCTTGAACGTAGGTCGCTGGCACACAACAACAGCACAGGAGTGTGCAGCCACACCGACTCACGATGACCTGAACGTAGTCGCTGGCGCACGACGGCAGCACAGGAGTTGCGACCCAGCCACCGCTCACATGACCTTAAAGTAGGTTCGCTGCCCGACACCTCGGTCCGCACTGGTCGCAGTAACGTAGGGCAGATGTCGGCTCACCGACCGACCGCTCCACAGCAGCAGCTGGAGATCGGGCGTCCACAGTCACGGCCCCGGCCCTCACCTGGTAGACCAGTTCCTAGTCCAGGGAACACTATCAACCTGGGGAACTGGCTACGCAGACTCAAACACTGGGTCCCTCTTCGCCCTTTTAATGGGAGTTCCGGAATATCTGTAGAGACTGCCTGAGTGCTCCAGCATACCCGGTTTCGCCACACACCGTGAGTAGCTGTCAGTGAACTGCGCAACCGGCTTCCGACACATCTTCCGGAAAGCACGGTCACACGAAAATTTGTGACCCAATGAAAAAGGTCCGTCATACTTGCCATTAGGTCATAACGTTGTTGGTCAAATAATTTGCAGTACATCGAGAAAATTGTAGTTCGTCCTCAACAACGTGGCATGTCGTGCATAATCTGTCTTCTCTCGACAGTGTTGGTGTAACGGCCCACTCAATATTGGAGTTCAGGGGCACATATTTCTTAATCTGGTTAGTGCTCGTCTGCAATCATTCAATGTGAATGCTTTCCAAATAACCCGCCTGTTTGTATTTCGTAACAACGAGGCATAAAAATTTGAGCTAGGGTGTGCTTTCGTTCTTTTGTTGTTGTTTTTTTTCTCTCAAAAGTCAACATAAACGTTTCCACTTCGCATGATTGGAAACTTCAGCAATCCACACTAAAGGTACTCAGATTTTCCATATGCAGTAATTCTATCATATGAGAAGGTTGTCCGTATAACCTTCGTTCATTTGCTTTCTTCTGGTGTCCTGAGAGTTCATTGACTGAAAAATCTTTTGCTGATAAGAGTCTTTGCTGACTCTGTGCGCGGTCCCTGGAAATCTGAGCTTGTCTGTGTTGTGAGTGTGTGTGTGTGAGTGTGTGTGTGTGAGTGTGTGTGTGTGTGCGCGCGCGCGCGAGTGTTTGTGGTAAGTGTGCTTGTGTGGTGCACGCACCGTTTGTGGTGTGCCCCTCGAGCGTGCGCTCACTCATGCAAGTGTGTGCATGTGTGTGTGTGTGTGTGTGTGTTGTGTGTGTAGTGTGTTGTGTTTGTGAGTGTGCGTGCGCACTGTGTGAGTTTGTTGTGGTACGTGTGCGTGCGTGCATCGTGCTGCGTGTTGTGTTGTGTGTGTGTGTGTTGTGTGTGTTGTGTGTTGTGGTGTGTGTGGTATGTGCATGTGTGAGTATGTGTGTGTACATGTTTCGCAAGCTGATATGTTTTACCAAATAGTAGTGTGTATGTGTGTGTGTGTGTTGTGTGTGTGTGTGAGTGTGTGTGGTGTGTGTGTGTGTGTGTGCGTGCGGCGCGCACGTGTGTGCGCAACAGTTGTGTGGTGTGTGGTGGTGGAATGTTGCTTGTGTGTGTAAGTGTGTGTACATGTTAGCGCTAGCTGTATTTTACCAACAATAAAGGTGAGTGTTTGGTGTGTTGTGTGTGTGTTGTGGTGTGTGGTGTTGTGTGTCGCGCGCGCGCGCGCACGGAGTGTGTTGTGTGAGTGTGTGTGTGTTGTGTGTGAGTGTTGGTGTGGTATGTGCATGTGTGTGTATGTGTGTGTACATGTTTAGCGCAAGCAGTATGTTTACATAAGAGTGTGTGTGTGAGTGTGTGTGTGTGTTGTGTGTGCGTGCGTGCGTGTTGTGCGTGGGTGCGTGCGTGAAGAGAAGACACAGAGAGAGAGACAAGACAGACAGAGGGAGGGTGTCGCCCCTCATCCCCCCCCCCCCCTTTTTTTTTCTCTAGCTCTTTTGCAAAATTAGATTAAGCTTTATACCACCCCCACGATTTATCCAATGTGGTGTTTTGTGCACAGCAGGATAAAACCAATTGAAATGGCTAGCTAAAATCTGATTTGTGTTAAGCATTTGATACTGCGGGTTTTTGGTTGTATTTGTTGTTTGAGATGAAGATTGAGGGTGGGGGGGGGGGGGGGGGGGGGGGGTGGGAGGGCAGTGGTGTGAAAGCATGGCAGGCAGGGGGGGGGGCCTTTGAAGTGAGAGAGAGAGAGAGAGAGAGAGAAGAGAGAAAGAGATAGAAGGAGAGAGAGGGGGGGGCAAGTATGGAAGGAAATTCACAAGTTAAAGTCATAGTTTTAACGAACGTGTTCATTTTCGCTCGTTCGCACTGTGGGAACAGCTTTATTTTTTTTTTTTTGGTCAAAGTTTTGTTTTGTGTTGGTTTTTTGTTGCTTGTGTCTCCATATTGGTCAAGAGGTGTAAACTTTCTCAATAACCCACCTGTCCTCTCTTCTTCATCTTCTCTCTCTCTCTCTCTTATCTCTCTCTTCACCTCTCTCTCTCTCATCTCACTCACTCCTCTCTCTCACCTCTCCTCTCTCTCTGGTGTCCTCCCTGTTCCTCCCTATGTCTGTCTGTCTGTCTCTCTCCTCTCTCTCTCTCCTCTCTCTCACCTCTCTCTCTTCGTCTGTCTGTCCTGTCCCCTGTCTGTCTCTGTCTCTCTGTCTCTGTCTCTCTCACTCTCTCTTCTCTCTCTCTTCTCAATCCTCTCTCTCTCTCTCTGCTCTCTCTCCTCTGTGTTGTAAATCTGCCTTTGCGTATTATGTTAGGTGAAAGAGAATGAGCAAGAGAGAAGAGAGAGAAGAGAGAGGAGAGAAGAAGAGAGAAGAGGCGGGGGGGGGGGGGGGTGTTACAGTAGGTAGATGGAGTGTACTCTTTTTTACTCATTGCATGAAGAAGATTCACAGATTTTTGGAGTGGAAGGGGGCAAGAGGGGGGGGGGGGGGGGGGGGGGGGGGGGGGGGGGGGGGGGGGGGGGGGGGTGGGGGGGGGGGGGGGGGGGGGGGGAGGGGGGGGGGGGGGAAAAGAAGAGGGTTTCTTCAGCTGTGTCTGTGACGAGGCACTCAGAGACGAACACCCTGTCAAGGTCGAAGGGATCCTTGATAACGTCCTTTTTGATCTGGATCCGCACAACGGATCCTCACCATGGATCCCCACCATTATCCTCACCATAGAACCACACCAAGGGAAACCTCCCATCAACGATCAACACCATGGACCACACCAAGGGGGGATCCACATCAAAGGAATCCACAACCATGATCCTAACCATGGACCTCCCCATTGATCAACCATGGATCCACACCATGGATCCTCACCATGAATCCCACCCCGGAACCACAACACGGATCCTCACCATAAAGACCACACCATGATCTTCACGGATCCACACATGACCATTATCATTGATCCTCACCATGGATCCACACAAGAAACCACACCATGGATCCTAACCTAACAATTACAAAAAATCCGTCCGTCTTTTTTCTGCGAAGTTTCGTTAATAAAAAAAAATCGGGTTCATTGTGTTGCGTTTGTTGTGAGTGTGTGTGTGTGTTGTGTGGTGTGTTGTGTGTTGTGTGTGTGTGTGTGTGTACGTTCTTAATTCATGACAATTCGACTTACAGTGATCTAGACAAAAACAAGAGATCAAACGAACAGGCATACAAACAAACAAAGACAAAACAGAAAAAACTACAAGAAAAGGGGCCTGGTGAGTGTATGTCCGGTGTGTGTGTGGTGTGGGGGGGGGGGGGGGGGGGGGGGGGGGTGGGGGGGGGGGGGGGGGGGGAGGGGCATACATGTATAGTTGTATTAAAAATTGTGTGTGTGTGTGGTGTGTGTGTGTGAGGTGTTGTTTTGTGTGTTTGAGTTGTGATGTGTTTTGTTGGTACAACTTGTCGACAAGACAGACCAATACAAACGCAGCAAAAGATGCAGCGAAACACAGCGTCCTGGAATATGCCAACCTAAAGACCCAGGAAGGATAAGCTTACCAACCTGTATACGCATAAAAGACCGGAGTGATTCACCTACCCCCCACCTCCACCAACCCCCCCTCCTCACTACACTCCACCCTACAGGCCCCTCCCCTCCATCCCCTCCCCACCCCTCCCCTCCTCACCACACCCCCCACCCCCACCTCAGTCTTCACCATAACCCCTCCCCCACCCCACCCCCACCCCACCCCCAGCTCCCAATCACTCATCCGACTCTTCCTCAATCACTAACGCCTTTTCGCACCTTCGAACCATCTCCCCACTCCCCACCCTCATCCCTATTGGAAAAGGTTATTATAATTTTTTTTTTTTATTTTTTTTTTTATAAAAAAGCGACTAACCTAAGAATATGGAACCTAATACCTGAACAAACACATCTAAGACCTAGAAAATAGTGAATAATTTCGGCACGCCTAAAGGAAAAATGCACATCAGACAGTTTACCCTTCTCCTCCCTTCCCTCCCCCTTTCCCTCCCCCCTTCCCCCCCCCCCCTTCCCATCCCCCCTTATATCCCCCCTTCCCTTCCCCCCCCCTGATCCCCTCCCCCTCCCCCTTCTCCCCCCCCCCCCCCCCCCTCCCTTCCTCCCCCCCGCCCCCACCTGTTCCCCCCCCCCCCCCTCCCCCCCCCCCCCCCCCCCCCCCCCCTCCCCCCCCCCACCCCCCCCCCCCCTTATTTTTTTTCTTGACTATGTGTTGTTGCAGTGGAAGGCGACGTGAATGAAGAGGGCATGCAGAGAACTCTGTGCGATGCGCGGTGTTGTCTCTCCTAGAAGCACCACTCTCTCCCAGTCAGAGCTTGCCCACTTTTAGTCCCTGATCCAGGTCAACAAATACACTTTGATTAATAATAATGAATAATAATAATATAATAACAATAATAATATAATGATGCTAATAATAAATATATGCCTATCTGTGTCACATTATATCTCCTTCACTCTCTCTCCTCTCTCGCTCATCACATCCTCTCTCTCATCTCTTCTTCAAACTCCTCCCCACCCTCACTCCACTCCTCTCTCACTCTCACCACTCTCCTTCTCCCAACCACACACCTCCTCTTCACACCCTCACTCACCCTCACTCCTCATCTCACCACAATTCCTCACTCTCACTCTCTCACAAGGTGAATATGTTTACCAATGCTTATTCTCTCCCCCTTCTCTCCCCCCCCCCCCCCCCCTCCATTTCTCTCCCCACCCCCCCCCCCCCCCCCCCCCACAAGGCTGGGTGGGAAAAAGTCTTATGTACTTAATATCTCATTACGGCCTGGATACATAAAATTTTGTTCTCCACTCTCTCTCTCTCCTCCCTCACCATCACTCTCGATACAAAACCTCTCCCTACTCACACACTCACACTGGCTTATGTTGAAGTAAAAAAAGCCGTAAAGGGTGGTTTAATATCTGATCAAAACCAGTGTATGACAAAAAAAATGTGCTAATAAAATAAGGAAACTGCTAAGAAGGATGATTGGTTTGACAGCGTCAGTATGGTAACGAAAAAGAAGAAAAGCACTAACAAAAAATGACTGAGAGTATTGGCTTCCGAACCATTGGACGATTGCGACAGTGGGGGTGAGTATGTAACTCTACAACGCAAAAAGAGAACAAAAAAAACCTTTTGAAGCATGAGGATGAAACCATATCGACGATAAAAAAAAATCTGCTAGACAATATGATCAGATCACTTCCCCTTTCCCTCACACATCAGGATGTTCTGGAAAACAACATAAAAAAAAAAAGAGTAAATTCAATTAAAGGAAGACATCCTAAGAATAACATCACCCCTGGACACACACTCTCAACTCTCTTCACCTTCTCACTCTCCTCTCACTCCTCCACCCAACTCACACTCTCCATCACTCATCCACTGTGTGTGTGTGTGTGTGTGATGTGGGTGTGTGGTGTTGTTTGTGTGTGAGGTGTAACAACTAATAATAGAAATAAATAAAATAATTCTAATAAACATAATGATATGATAATGACAATGATGATGATCGTGTTGATGATGATGGATGATGATGATGAAGATGAAGACGAACTTACGACGTACGACGACAGTGAATGATTAAAAGGTACTACTATATCTTCACAAGTACGTTACATTTTTACCTAACGAAGGGAGCTAACCATCCCCTGTCACTTCGCCGTCAGTTATTATCCTCATGTGGAAAACGAGTTTAACAGGGGGCATGAGCAATTCTCAATTCTGCTCTTCTTTCGCCCTTCATGTGTGTGTGTGGTGTGTGTGTGTTTAGTGTGTGTTTTTTGAGTAGAGAGTGGATGTGTGCAGCATGCTTGTGTACATGTGTGTGTGTGTCACGCGTGGCGCACGCAACCGCTCACGCTCACTGCGATCTTTGATTAAACTGACACAGAAAATAGGTTTTCCGTTTCAGTGTGTGTGTGTTGTTTGGTGAGTGTGGTTGTTGTTTTTGTGTGAGTGTGTGAGTGATGTGTGTGGAGTGTGTGTGTTTGTAGTGTGTGTGTGTTGCGTTGCGTGCCGTGTGTGTGTGTGTGTGGTATTGTGTGTTTGTGTGTGGTGTGTGTGTGTGTATGTGTGTGTGTGATGTTGTGAGACAGACAGACAGACAGAACAGACACCATATTTGTATGTTTTTTGTTAGTTGGGTTTTTTTTCATCCCCGAAACGTTTTGATATAATCATCAGAGGAGCCTGTTCACGTACTTGAATAATCATAAAGAACCCAACATCTGAAACCCATCCCCGCCCACACCCGGACAAAAAAAAAAAAAAATCAAACAACAACAACAACCCCAACAAAACAAATAAAGAAAATCAGAAAACTCTTCTCTCATCACTACCCCCCGATCACTTTCACATGACTACATGCACTCACTCCTTCCCACACCCCTTGTGTACCCCCTTGCCTCTCCTTATTACGTACGCCCCCCCCCCCCAACCGCCATCTCCCACCCCCCCCCCCCCACCCACCCATCCCCCACAACCACACTCCCCCCCCCCCCCCCCCCCTTCGATTATATGCAGCACCTTACTTTGTGCGTCACACAAACTTTATTTCGTCGGCAAAAAATAAATTTATAGACAGGAGGTTTTCTCCCATTTATTTTTTATTGTTTTTTTATTATTTTTTATGTCCTCACCACTCCACTTATCTTACACTTATTCTTTGCGTTCCAGTATGCGTGGAACAAACAGGACATGTTTTTAATGTTCAGGCTTAATGTTTTGTATGTTTAAGTTAAGAGACCTCCGCGATTGTTGTTATATCAGGTCACAACAACTTACCTAACGTCAAATGTGTGTGGTTTGTGTGAGTGTGTGTGGTGTGTGTGTGTGTGGTGGTGTGTGTGTGTGTTGTGCGTGCGCGCGCGCGCGTGAGAGGGTGAAAAGAGAGAGAGAGAGATGAGAGAGAGAGAGGAGAGAGAGAGTAGAGAGAGAGAGAGAGAGAGAGAGAAGAGAGAGAGAGACATGTTGCTCTATCAATTTGTCCATGCGCCTCCGGGAATTGTATTTTTTTTTTCCCATTTTGTGACTAAAAAGCAACCACAGACGACAGCAAACCACTCTACAATACTGACCAAGTTTATAAACTTTAACACAAAGAGATTAAACTCTCATCATTGAAGATGCTTGCTCCCTCATGATCAGTATGTTGATTTTTTTAGAATAGTGATTGTCCCAAATAGAAGGAAGAAAGAAACATTTAATATTTTTTGACTGGGAATGGGATGAACAATACAAAATCGTACACTTAGTTTCTTGTATTGAAAGAAAGGAGACCTTAAGGTTGTTTTATGCGTGCGGCGCATTACTTGACTCTTGGTGACATAGATAGTGGTTCATGGGGACCATCAGTAACTGTCACTGTGTGACATGTGAGTGAGGTACATGGTACAGACCCCTGTTGTAGACATGTGAGTGTGTGCAAGTGGGACCACATGTGACAGTCTCTGAGAGCCATGTTAGTTTGTACATGGGGACTGTCTCCTGTGTGACATGTGAGTGTGTACATGGGGACGTCTCAGTGGTGACAAGTGAGTGTGTGCAAGGGGACCATCAATGACTGACTCTGTGGACATTTGAGTGATAGCACGGGACCAATCAAGTAGACGTCTTCTTGTGACATGACAAGTGTACATGGGGACTTGTCTCTGTGTGACAATGTTTAGTGTGGTGCATGGGGCCCATCATAGTGACCTGTCCACAGTGTGACAATAGAGATAGAGCAATGGACCACCATTGAACTGTCTCTTTGTGATCTGTAGAGTTAGTACAAGGGACAGTCCTCTGTATGTACCATGTGAGTGTGTATCAGGGACCAACTTGTGACTGTCTCTGTGAGACAAGTGCGAGAGTGCATGGGGACCACCATGAGACGACTCTGTGTGACATGTGAGTGTTTACATGTTGACTGTCTCAGTGAGACCTGAGAGATGTTGCATGGTGACCAATATGAGACTGTCACTGTGATGAACTTTAATGTGTGCATGGGGAACCAACATGAGACAGTCACATATAGAATTTGAGTTGTGTACATTGGGGCACTGTCTCTCCGTGTGACATGTGAGTGTGAGCATGGGGATCTGGGGAACATCATGTGACTGTCCTGAGTGACATGTGAGTGGTGGTTCATATGGGGACCACCATGTGACTGTCTATTTTGACGTGAGTGTATGAGTACACATGGAACTGTCTCTGTGAGACAAGTTGAGTGTGCGTGCAAGGACCATCCCATCCAAGTGACTGTCTCTGTGTGACAAGTTAGTGTGAGGCATGGGACCACAACCATGTGACCGCTCTGTGTGACAAGAGCTGTGACATGGGGACTGTCTACAGTAGAGACAAGTGTGATAGTGAGCAATGGGGTACCATCCTTGTGACGTCTCTTCTGTGTACATGTGAGTGTGTGCAATGGGGAACCACCGCACCAATGTGACTGTCCTCTGTGTGACAAGTGAGATGAGAACATGGGACTGACCTCTGTAGACAATTGAGTGTGTGCAAGGGGACCATCTTGTGACTGTCCTGTGTTTGACATTGAGTGAGTGCATGGGGACTGTCTCAGAGTTGAACCAGTAGTTTTTAGCATGGTTGACTGTTTTCATGTAGACAAGTTGATGTAGAGCATGGGGACGTTACTGTGTGACATGTGAGTGTTTGCAATGTGGACTGTTTCAGTGTTGACAAGTTAGTTGTGTGCACTGGGGACCACATGTGACCCAGTGTGACCTGAGAGAGTCCCGCATGGACCATCAAGTGACAGACTCTGTGTGACATTGAGTGTGTCAGGGATGACTGTTTCTGTTGACATGATGAGTGTGTGGCATGGGGACAGTTTTCCGTTTGTACATGTAGTGTGTGCCTGGGGGGGACGTCATGGGCCTGTCTCTGTGTGACATGTGAGAGTGTAGCATGTGACCCGACATGGGATCTGAGTTCACTGTTGTGACAAGTGAGTGTTGTGTGCATGGGGATCCGTCATGGGACTGTCCTCTGTGTGACATGTGAGTGTGGCAAGGGACCCGTCAAGGGACATGACTCTGTGTACATGTGAGTGTGTGCAAGGTGACATCATAGTGACAGTGTGACATGGAGTGAGTTGCAACGGGGACCATCATTGACTGTGTGACCATGTGAGAGGTGTGGCATGGGAACAGTCCTCTTTTTTGACAATTGAGTGTGAGCATGGGGATGTCTCTGAGTGACATGTAGTGTGGTGCACATGGGAGGAACCACATTGACTGTCTCTGTGTGACATGTGAGGTGTGTTCATGGGACCATCAAGTGGACTACTGTCTGTGTGACATAGATGTGGCATTGGGGGACCATCATGTGACTGTCTCCTGGTTGACATGAGAGGTGTTCATGGGACCGTCATGTGACTGTCCTCCTGTGTGGACATGTGATTGAGTGTGTGATGGGGACCTATATTGTGACACAGTGTGACAAGCGATTGAGTGCATGGGGACCAACATGAGACTGGTGACAATAGAGTGAGGTCATGGGACCATCATTTGACTGTGTACATGAGAGTGTGTGCATGGGAACCATCAATGTGACCTGTGTGACTTGTGATTGTGCAAGGGGACCATCATGTGACTGTGTGACAAAGTGAGTGTGTGCAAGGGTACCATCATGTGACTGTGTGACATGTGATAGTGTGCATGGTGGACCATCATGTAGACTGTCTGTGGGTGACATGTGATGTGTGCAAGTGGTTAACCATCATGTAACAGACTCAGTGTGACATGTGAGTGTGTGTACCATGGGGAACAACATGTGACTGTTAGGACAATAGGACTGTGTTGCCATGGGTACTCACCATGTGACTGTCACTGTGTGACATGTTGAGTGTGTGCCATGGGGTACCAATCAAGTACTTGACTCTGTGTGCATGTGAGTGTTGTGCAAGGGGACTTTTATGAGACTCTGTGTGACATGTTGAAGGTGTGTGCATGGACCATCATGTGACAGTTGTGACATAGAGAGTGTGCAGGGTAACCAACAGTGACTGTATTGACATGTGATGTGTGCACGGGGAACCAAACAATGATGTGACTGACTCTGTGTGACAAAGATTGATGCATGGGGAAAAAACCCCCCCAAACCGACATTGTGAACATGTCCACTTGTGACATGTGATTGTAGTGCATGGGGACCATCATGTGACTGTATGACAAGTGTAGTGTGTGCATTGGGGACCATCATGTGACAGTGTGACATGTGGAGAGTGTGTGCATGGTACCAACATAGACTGACACTGTTTGACATGTGAGTGTGTGCATGGGGACTGCGTCTCTGTAGTGACATGTTGAGTGTGTTCATGGTACCATCATTTACAGTCTCTGGTGTGACATGTGAGTGTGTGCCTGGGACCACCTTGTGACCGACACTGAGTGGCAAGTATTATGCAAGGACCCCCGATTGACAGTCACTGTTTTCATGTTAGTTGTGTGCAAGGGACCACAAGTGACAGAGGGGGGAGACCGAGACCGTGGGGAAGAAGAAGAGGACATACCTCCATACAAAGATCCCAATTCCTCAAAAAGGATCCACCAAAACAAATCACAACACCGACACCTGCACAAATTTGGCTACATCTCGTGCACCTCCTCCACAGACCTCCATACAAGTTCATTTTTCTTCTTCTTCCCATCAAAACCAACCCAGCCTGGAACTACTCCCTGCCTGCAACACAGCAGAGGCTTCCTCCTAGGTAACATTCAAGTATGGAGCTCAACAAAATCCCAGATTTGAACACACACGACAACACAACCCGCACCACATCTCCCAACTACCTCACGTTGTAAAAGAAGGATATGTTATGTCCAGTACTAGGTCTAGACCTTGGAGTCGCTACGAAAACTGGCAATAAGCATGAAAAAGCCACTCCAGATACCAGGATAGTCTAGTATGGTGTACCCACTCCCCCACCAACCCCCCACTACCCGCAAGTAGCTCCCCCCTAATTATCTGCAGAGCATGTCGGCAGTACATGAATCGCACAATAATGGAGAGCGAGACATTTACCGGGGCGCACGAAACATTAATCAAGCGCTGTCAATCGAATGGAACAGCATTCCCAATTCAAACCGCTTAGGTTATCGATTTAGGTATAGTTCAACCCATCCATCATCGTTACAACAAGCTGAAACCAGACCACTCCCATACAACAAACCTGTGTGCCTCCGCACCAAAAATCCTCACACGCACCCATTTTACATGTACAGAATAGTGAACCTCAAAAAAAAAAAATGAAAAAAAAAAAAACCTTAACATACGAATCTCTAAGTGCAAACCCGAGACGACGCGTATCGACCTCTAAGGTCCTCGTCAGGCAGGATGGAAACACTCAGGCAACGAAATGACGAGCAATCACTCATCTTCATTCACTTCGTTGCATTTTCTTCATTGCTCGTTCGTTTTCCTTGTCCGTGGTATCCCTTTGCGGTCGGCTGGGCTTTAAGTCACGTGACCTGACCTGACCCTGTGTAGACCCACTGTGTACGTGACAGGTTGTTGACGTTACCTGACCTGACCCTGTGTAGACCCACTGTGTACGTGACAGGTTGTTGGAGTTGTATGTCGTGGTGCTTTCAGTTGTGTCGTGGTGCTTTCACTGTGAGTTGTGTGTGTCGTGGTGCTTTCACTGTGAGTGTGTGTGTGTCATGGTGCTTTCACTGTGAGTTGTGTGTGTGTCGTGGTGCTTTCACTGTGAGTTGTGTGTGTCGTGGTGCTTCACTGTGAGTTGTGTGTGTCGTGGTGCTTTCACTGTGAGGTGTGTGTGTCGTGGTGCTTTCACTGTGAGTTGTGTGTGTCGTGGTCCTCTCACTGTGAGTTGTGTGTGTCGTGGTGCTCTCACTGTGAGCTGTGTGTGTCATGGTCTTTCACTGTGAGTTGTGTGTGTCGTGGTGCTTTTCACTGTGAGCTGTGTGTGTCATGGTGCTCTCACTGTGAGCTGTGTGTGTCATGGTGCTTTCACTGTGAGTTGTGTGTGTCGTGGTGCTCTCACTGTGAGCTGTGTGTGTCGTGGTACTCTCACTGTGAGTTGTGTGTGTCATGGTCCTCTCACTGTTGTTTTCATGGCTTCACGTGAGTTGTGTGTGTCCTGGTACTCTCACTGTGAGCTGTGTGTGTCTCGTGGTGCTTCCACTGTGAGTTGTGTGTATCGTGGTACTCTCATTGTGAGCTTTTGTGTCTCGTGGTGCTTCCACTGTGAGTTGTGTGTGTCTGTGGGGCTTCACTGTGAGTTGTGTCTCGTGGTACTCTCACTGTGAGTTGTGTGTGTCTCGTAGTGCTCCACTGTGAGTTGTGTGTGTCGTGGTACTCTCACTGTGAGCTGTGTGTGTCGTGGTACTCTCACTGTGAGCTGTGTGTGTCATGGTGCTCTCACTGTGAGCTGTGTGTGTCCGTGGTGCTTCCACTGTGAGTGTGTGTGTCGTGGTACTCTCACTGTGAGCTGTGTGTGTCGTGGTGCTCTCACTGTGAGTTGTGTGTGTCGTGGTACTCTCACTGTGAGTTGTGTGTGTCCTGGTACTCTCACTGTGAGCTGTGTGTGTCTCGTGGTGCTTCTACTGTGAGTTGTGTGTATCGTGGTACTCTCATTTGTGAGCTGTGTGTCTCGTGGTGCTTCCACTGTGAGTTGTGTGTGTCGTGGTACTCTCACTGTGAGCTCTGTGTGTCGTGGTACTCTCAATGTGAGTTGTGTGTGTCGTGGTACTCTCACTGTGAGCT
>JAFLJL010000297.1:32500-34364 GCA_018398815.1 Conus ventricosus | reverse complement strand
TACTTCCTGGGCCTGGAAGCCAAGAAAGTGGAGGGCGTTCCGGGAGGGGCCTCTAATAATGGCTATGACGACGAGAGCGGTTCCTACATCAAGGTATGTGGGGGGAGGGGTGTGTGTGGCTGGGTACTGGAGATGGGTGGGGTGGGGGGTGGAGTGAAGAAGGTGGGTAAAGGGCAAGGCGGGGGAGGGGGGGGGGGGAGGGGAGGAGACGGGAAGGAGGAGAGAGGGGGCAAGAAGGTGAGAGATGTTTCTGAAGGGGGTCTCTAATAATGGCTTTGACGACGAACGTGATTCCTACATCAAGATAGGGGGGGGGGGGGGGGGGGGGGGTGGGGGGGGGGGGGGAGGGGGGGGGGGGGTGGGTGGGGGTTGGGGGGGGGGTGGGTGGAGGGAATGGGGGGGGGAGGTAGGGGAGATGTGTGGGGAGGGGGGGGGGGGGGGGGGGGCCTTAATAAGGCATGACGACGGCAGTGAATCTACATCAAAGCATTGGGATTGGGGGGTCGAGGACGGTGGAGGGAAAGGGGGGGGGGGGGGGGGGGGTTGGGGGTGGCTTGGAGGAGATGGGCTGGGGGGCGAGGAGGAGAAGACAGAAGGCTGAAAGTGGGAGGGGGGGGTGGGAGGGAGGAGGAAGGAGGGGGGAGGAGGAGGCGAGGGAAAGGGGTTCGAGAGTCAACAATGATGGGCTATGATGACGGACGAGAGTGGATCTTACATCGAGCTATGGAGGAGATTGTGTAGCGTGGGGATGGGGTGGGGGTGGAGGGGACAGGTAGGGAAGGGGGAGGAGACGAGAAGGGTGGGGAGGAAAGAAGGAGATATGCCTGGGGGGAGGGGGGGGGGGAGTAGGGGCGTCTAATAACGGCCATGAGGTGTGGAGGCTGGAGGCCGGGGATTGGAAGGGTGGGGGTGAAGTGCAGAGAATGGGAGAGAAGAGGGAGGAGGAAAACGGGAAGCGGGAATGGGGGGGGGGGGGGGGGAGTCAAAAATGTGAAAGGCGTACCTGGAAGGGCCTCTAATAATGGCTATGACGTCGAGAGTGGATCCTGCATCAGGGTATGAGAGTGGGGTGGGGTGGGTGGGGGTGGGGGTCGGGGATGGGAGGGTATGAGGGTACAGAGTGGCTGAGATGGAAAGTGGTAGGGGGTGGGGTGGGGGAGAGGCAAGAAAGGGAGCAAACTGTGCCTGGAGATGGCTCTGACGAACAGAGTGATTCCTACATCGAGGTACGTGTGGTGGGGGAGGAGAGGGCGGTGGGTGAAGTGGAGGAGGTGGGTAGAAGGTGGAAGGAAAGAAGGGAAGGGTGGGCAGGGGATGGGCGTGGGGGGTGGGGGTAAGAAGGTAAAAGTATTTGTGGAAAGGCGTGGTGGAGATTTTGCCACACACACACACACACACACACACACACACACAGAGAGAGAGAGAGAGGAGAGAGAGAGAGAGAGAGAGAGAGAAGGAGGAGAGAGAGAGAGAAACGGAGAAACACACACACGCGCACACACACACACACACACACACACACACACACACACAGAGAGAGAGAGAGAGAGAGAGAGAGAGAGAGTTTGCTGTTTTTCTACTAAATTAAAGGAAAAGGCGCGGGGGGGGGGGGGGGGGGGGGGGGGGCGGCAAAAATGTGGAAAGTGTACCTAGAGAGGTCAACAATAATGGCTCTGACGACAAGAGTGGTTTCTAAATCGAGGTTTATGTGATGAGGATGAGAGGGGATAGGGGGAAGAGTGAGTGTGTGTGTGTGTGTGTGTGTGTGTGTGTGTGTGTGTGTGTGTGTGTGTGTGTGTGTGTGTGGCAGGGGGGGGGGGGGGTATTAGATAGGGGGTGAGGGGGGACGGAAAGGGGAAAGGGG
>JAFLJL010000297.1:10000-15000 GCA_018398815.1 Conus ventricosus | reverse complement strand
TGATCAAGACTTGTCGGGTAAGCCACCCCTCATAAGTCTGCAGTCTTATGAGGGGTGGCTTACCCGACAAGTCTTGATCACAGGTCAGGGAAAGAAAGAATGGTGGAAGAGTGGCGCGGATGAAGATAAAACTAAAACTTTGAAAAATGAGATGCAGTAATATCTTCATGGCTAGAGTCTATGGACTATCTAAATACAATGCAATATGTAATTATGTAACACTCAATAAAGTATGTATGTTACAATTATATCGAAGTATATGTATGTCCGGGGAGTATTATAAGCATAGGCAGACAGACAGATAAATAATATGTACAAGAGGAGGGGTGTCAAGGAGCGTGAAACCTCTCACAAAAGGCATTAGACGCTTGGAGACAAAGGGACATTGTACGTGTTATACAAATAAGTAATTGACCAATTACCAGGGTACGTTACCCACCGCACACGGCCGAAGTGGTCAGATGACAAACAACACCTAGGAGAGAGTTCGGACCTGCCCAGTGGCGAAAGGGGAAGGGTTGTAACCACTACGACCTCGGGGCCCAAGTGAGTGCTAAATGCTCGGTCAGCTGAGGTTCTTGTGTAACAGTCAGTGAAGGCAGGGGGCTTGGATTTGTTCAGATGGTATTGCCGTGGGTCACTGTGTTGGTTCTATTGTCAGGCTGGCTGAATGCGTGTGGAGGTTGTAGTAACCCTCCTTAAGATAATTACTGTGTTAACTGACCACGAAGTCGGCGGAATTTTTCGATGTCCATCTGGGGCTAAGAGTGTGTTTGCTAATCAATTAGGTAGGGGTGTGTGTAAATGCTGATGTGTGTGGAATGTCACGAGTGGAGATTCAGGGTACTTGTGAACTAGGGCTTGAGAAGCAGCGTGGACAAAGGCATGGCCCGAAGGGGAGTCCTTTGTTTCCTCCCTATATAAACTGAGGGAGAACAACGTGTCGGGAGAACAACACCAGGAGAGAGAGAGAGAGAAGGCAGAGGAGGAGAGAGAGAGGAGAGGAGTGGAGCAGGACAGAGAAGGGTCGAGAGAAACGTGGTCTGGGAGATAGAAGAGACAGCAGGGTCTTAGAGTTAAAGACAAGCTGGAAGAGAAGGAAACTAAGTTGAAGCCCAGAGGTGGGTGAAGACAGACAAACTGAATTTGAACCCAGAGGTGGGTGAAGAAGACGAAGAAGAAGAGTTCGACGTCGAGAGATCCCAGAGACGACCACGAAGACCCAGTCCTGAAGCCTGGAGCCAGTCAACCAAGGGCGTCACCATCAAGCAGTGCTGAAGAAGACTTGAAGAAACTTGTTTCAAGAACTGTGTGTGGTGTGAAAGCGTGGTTGTGTGTGTGAAAACCTGGCCAGGTAAGAAGTCATTTTATATAACCCGGGATTAGGAAGTATTGATCTTTTATGTTCTGATATTTCATTGTGTGTGATTTGATTGTTCATGATTAATTATAAGTAGCATAGAAATTGCATTTTCTTGTTCTCAGTCGTGTTAGGAGAGAGACGAATGCGTGACATCCATTCCCAGAGAGAGGCGAATGTTTGATGGGCGCATGAGTGTGCATATGCGTGTATGAGTGCAAAGATACCCTTGTGTTGTGTTAAGCCTGACTAAATAATACATCAACTTAGTGCACTTAAGCAATACCATCACGATTTCCCCGTCCTGGACAAAGTGGCGAGCCTGCCAGGATTGCATGGCCAAATTAGTTTCAGGAGGGAAACAAAGTGAGTACTAGAGTAGTACTGGGGCGAAGCGTCCACTAAAGGCAATTTTAATTAGCTCTTCTAATTATTTCCTTTAGTTCTTTGAGTGCTGAGTATTGACTTGTGTGTAGGGTGGTTGTATTAATCAAAGGTCGTTCAGAGAAACGAAGAACGAGGTTCTAGTCTTCACTCTCACAGAAGCTGTGGTTTACGATTATAGGCTCCTTGAGTTAGGAACACTACCACTTGTTGGTGTACTCGTAACGTTTAGTAGATAAACTGTGTACCAACTTTTACTGGGTTTATAAGCGTAACTGTTTTAGTGGTGCTAAAACATATAAGAAAAGAAATGGCTGAAGAAAGTTTTCTCCCATTGCGGAACTGGTAAGTTTGGGGAAAGAAATGGGATATACAGGAGATGAACTGCGTAGTTTCATTGAAACTCAGCAGAAGACTGAGAGAGAGATGAAAGGGCTGAAAGGAGGAGATTTGAAAAGGAACGTTTAGAGGCAGAGAGTGCAGCTGCCAAAGTGAGAGCAGATGCTGAGGCCGAGAGACTTAGGCTTGAAACTGCTGCGTTGAAGGCTAAAGCAAATGCAGCAGACGCAGAGAGTTCAGCTGCTAAAACGAGAGCAGACGCAGAGAGGGCTAAAGCAGATGCAGAGAGTGCAGCTGCCAGAGCTAAAGCAGATGCAGAGAGTGCAGCTGCCAGAGCGAGAGCAGAAGCGGAATCGGAGATTTTAGCCAAACAAATTGAGTTGGAAAGAATAAAGTCTGAAAATCGCAGTGAAATAGACACCAGTCTGAGTCAGTAGGCCGCAGACAAAGTTGCGCACCTAGACTTAAACTCCCACTGTTCAGAGAAGAAACTGATTCAATCGACGCTATATCAGTCGGTTTGAATCGGTTGCCGAGCACGAGGGCTGGCCCGAGATAACTGGGCAATAAACCTGTCTGCTTGTTGACAGGTCGTGCGTTACACACAGTATCACCCTACCCAAAGGTGATCAGGAGAGATTTTGACAAGGTGAAACAGGCGGTGCTAAAGGCATATGATTTGACTGAAGAAGGTTTTAGGCGTAAGTTTCGCGAGGCGAGAATCGAACAGGGTGAGACATACACTCAGTTCGGAGTTAGACTGGACCACTATTTCACAAGTGGGTAGAACTGAGTGGAGTGGACAGTGATTTTGAAGGCCTCAAGACACTGGTGATAAAGGACAGATACTTGATGGTTGTGGGACGGGCCTTACCATCCACATCAAGGAAAAAGGTGCAACCACAATAGCTGAGGTACTTCAGACGGCGAGACATACGGGAAGCGAGGCGTGATTTGCCAGAACAAGAGGAAAGCCTGGAGCATATTCAGAGGACAGCAGGCCAGCACATGACTCGCGCAGTGAGTCAGCAGTACACACCCGTAGGCCCAGCGTCACGTGAGCAAACAAGGGTGAAAACCAATAGCCACGTGGCTAGGAATGAGCGTACCTGTTTTCTGTGCAATAAGACAGGGCACTTGGCTAGGGATTGTATATTTAGTCACAGAAAGCGCAGCAATGAGGATCAGGCCAAGAGAGAGGCAGATAGAAAAAGATGAACAGATGACAGTGTTATTTTGTCTGGATTGTGCTGTGTGTTCACCGATTCAGGCGATAACATGGATGTGCACAAAGGCAGAGTGGGGGAAATGTGGTTAATGTCATTAGAGACTCTGGGTGCACTGGTGTCATGGTGAAGGAGTCCTGGTTAAGAAGGGACAATTCACAGGAAAAACACAGAGGTGTAGACAAATAGATGGAACAGTAGCAGAATTCAAACGGCACTGGTGTTCATTGATACACCATTTTATAGTGGAAGTGTACAGGCTTTGGCTGTTCCGAAGCCGCCGTATGATTTGGTAATCGGAAACATCCAGGAGCACGTGGGTACGGAGACCAGACCGGGATTTCTGTGTTGAATCAGGGAAAAGGAATCACGTGAGGAAAAGCGTGTCCAGTGAGACCTACCGCACTCACTTTGGGGGACAGAAACAAAAGGGCGATCACTCGCTCAGAAAGCTGTTCGGTTTTGCTCATACAAGGCAGAAGAAACGTGTTAAGGAAGGGACAATCGGTTTTGAGATAAGGATGGGGTATTGTACCGAACGTTCACTCACTCGAGTTCGGGGAAGACAAAACGACAGATCGTTGTGCCTATAAAGCGCAGAAAGGCGGTGATGTCAGAAAAACATGTGACGTCAGCCTCGGGCCATCTCGCTAAGAAGGCCTCCAAAAGGCAGTGACGCAAGAGTACTATGGCCCGGTATCCTTGGCGATGTCAGGCGTTTCTGTTCACAATGCAGACATGCCGGGGTAGGCAAGGTGCGTGTACAGAAAGGGGGATCAGATGGTCTTACCAAAAAGTTGGCCAAAATAAAATGGTCGGTCGAGAAGTCAGGTAGTGGGTGCGTGTGTCTTTTGCAGTGTCGCGTATGCGTGACGTGGCTGGTTGCGGGCCACGTGTATGAGAGAGAGGGAGAGAATTTCCGTAGAAACATATGGTTATATGGCCACACGACTTTGAGCTGGTGGAGATTTCAGATTTATGTTGATATTTGCTTGGATAGTGTGTATGTATTGATTTTTTTCTATAATTTTTGTTGCAAGACAAATCTTGCGTGCGTTCTCTGGTGTAAGTAGGCTTAGATGAGGCCGATATTAGCACTGGTTTTAAATGGGAAAATTATGCGAGTTTCATCTCCTTGAATGTGTTTTAGCCAATGCAGGGCATTGTCTTCGAGTGGGGGGAATTTGTCAAGGAGCGTGAAACCTCTCACAAAAGGCATTAGACGCTTGGAGACAAAGGGACATTGTACGTGTTATACAAATAAGTAATTGACCAATTAACCAGGGTACGTTACCCACCGCACACGGCCGAAGTGGTCAGATGACAAACAACACCTAGGAGGAGAGTTCGGACCTGCCAGTGGCGAAAGGGGAAGGGTTGTAACCACTACGACCTCGGGGCCCAAGTGAGTGCTAAATGCTCGGTCAGCTGAGGTTCTTGTGTAAACAGTCAGTGAAGAGCAGGGGGCCTTGGATTTGTTCAGATGGTTATGCCGTGGGTCACTGTGTTGGTTCTATTGTCAGGCTGGCTGAATGCGTGTGGAGGTTGTAGTAACCCTCCTTAGATAATTACTGTGTTAACTGACCACCGAAGTCGGCGGGAATTTTCGATGTCCATCTGGGGCTAAGAGTGTGTTTGCTAATCAATTAGGTAGGGGTGTGTGTAAATGCTGATGTGTGTGGAATGTCACG
>JAFLJL010000297.1:0-5000 GCA_018398815.1 Conus ventricosus | reverse complement strand
AGCATTCCTAACCCAGTGTCAAACGGTCAGTTCTGATCCAGCATTCCAAACCCCAGTGTCAACGGTCAGTTCTGATCCAGCATTCCTAACCCAGTGTCAACGGTCAGTTCTGATCCAGCATTCCTAACCAGTGTCAACGGTCAGTTCTGATCCAGCATTCCTAACCCAGTGTCAACGGTCAGTTCTGATCCAGCATTCCTAACCCAGTGTAACGGTCAGTTCTGATCCAGCTTTCCTAACCAGTGTCAACGGTCAGTTCTGATCCAGCATTCCTAACCAGTGGTCAACGGTCAGTTCTGATCCAGCATTCCTAACCCAGTGTCAACGGTCAGTTCTGATTCCAGCATTCCTAACCCAGTGTCAACGGTCAGTTCTGATCCAGCATTCCTAACCCAGTTTTCAACGGTCAGTTCTGATCCAGCATTCCTAACCCAGTGTCAACGGTCAGTTCTGATCCAGCATTCCTAACCCAGTGTCAACGGTCAGTTCTGATCCAGCATTCCTAACCCAGTGTCAACGGTCAGTTCTGATCCGCATTCCTAACCCCAGTGTCAACGGTCAGTTCTGATCCAGCATTCCTAACCCAGTGTCAACGGTCAGTTCTGACCCAGCATTCCTAACCCAGTGTCAACGGTCAGTTCTGATCCAGCATTCCTAACCAGTGTCAACGGTCAGTTCTGACCCAGCATTCCAAACCCAGTGTCAACGGTCAGTTCTGATCCAGCATTCCTAACCCAGTGTCAACGGTCAGTTCTGATCCAGCATTCCTAACCCAGTGTAAATCGGTCAGTTCTGATCCAGCATTCCTAACCCAGTGTCAACGGTCAGTTCTGATCCAGCATTCCTAACCCAGTGTCAACGGTCAGTTCTGATCCAGCATTCCTAACCCAGTGTCAACGGTCAGTTCTGATCCAGCATTCCTAACCCAGTGTCAACGGTCAGTTCTGATCCAGCATTCCTAACCAGTGTCAACGGTCAGTTCTGATCCAGCATTCCTAACCCAGTGTCAACGGTCAGTTCTGATCCAGCATTCCTAACCAGTGTCAACGGTCAGTTCTGATCCAGCATTCCTAACCCAGTGTCAACGGTCAGTTCTGATCCAGCATTCCTAACCCAGTGTCAACGGTCAGTTCTGATCCAGCATTCCAAACCCCAGTGTCAACGGTCAGTTCTGATCCAGCATTCCTAACCCAGTGTCAACGGTCAGTTCTGATCCAGCATTCCTAACCGTGTCAACGGTCAGTTCTGATCCAGCTTTCCCTAACCCAGTGTCAACGGTCAGTTCTGATCCAGCATTCCTAACCCAGTGTCAACGGTCAGTTCTGATCCAGCATTCCTAACCCAGTGTCAACGGTCAGTTCTGATCCAGCATTCCTAACCCAGTGTCAACGGTCAGTTCTGATCCAGCATTCCTAACCCAGTGTCAACGGTCAGTTCTGATCCAGCATTCCTAACCAGTGTCAACGGTCAGTTCTGATCCAGCATTCCTAACCCAGTGTAACGGTCAGTTCTGATCCAGCATTTCCTAACCCAGTGTCAACGGTCAGTTTGATCCAGCATTCCTAACCCAGTGTCAACGGTCAGTTCTGATCCAGCATTCCTAACCCAGTGTCAACGGTCAGTTCTGATCCAGCATTCCTAAACCCAGTGTCACGGTCAGTTCTGATCCAGCATTCCAAACCCCAGTGTCAACGGTCAGTTCTGACCCAGCATTCCTAACCCAGTGTCAACGGTCAGTTCTGATCCAGCATTCCTAACCCAGTGTCAACGGTCAGTTTGATCCAGCATTCCTAACCAGTTGTCAACGGTCAGTTCTGATCCAGCATTCCTAACCCAGTGGTCAACGGTCAGTTCTGATCCAGCATTCCTAACCCAGTGTCAACGGTCAGTTCTGATCCAGCATTCCTAACCCAGTGTCAACGGTCAGTTCTGATCCAGCATTCTAACCAGTGTCAACGGTCAGTTCTGATCCAGCATTCTAACCCAGTGTCAAGGGTTTCAGTTCTGATCCAGCATTCCTAACCCAGTGTCAACGGTCAGTTCTGATTCCAGCATTCCTAACCAGTGTCAACGGTCAGTTCTGATCCAGCATTCCTAACCAGTGTCAACGGTCAGTTCTGAGTTTCCACCCATTCCCTAACCCAGTGTCAACGGTCAGTTCTGATCCAGCATTCCTAACCCAGTGTCAACGGTCAGTTCTGATCCAGCATTCCTAACCCAGTGTCAACGGTCAGTTCTGACCCAGCATTCTAACCCAGTGTCAACGGTCAGTTCTGATCCAGCATTCTAACCCAGTGTCAACGGTCAGTTCTGATCCAGCATTCCTAACCCAGTGTCAACGGTCAGTTCTGATCCAGCATTCCTAACCCAGTGTCACGGTCAGTTCTGATCCAGCATTCCTAACCCAGTGTCAACGGTCAGTTCTGATCCAGCATTCCTAACCCAGTGTCAACGGTCAGTTCTGATCCAGCATTCCTAACCAGTGTCAACGGTCAGTTCTGATCCAGCATTCCTAACCCAGTGTCAACGGTCAGTTCTGATCCAGCATTCCTAACCCAGTGTCAACGGTCAGTTCTGATCCAGCATTCCTAACCCAGTGTCAACGGTCAGTTCTGACCAGATTCCTAACCCAGTGTCAACGGTCAGTTCTGACCCAGCATTCCTAACCCAGTGTCAACGGTCAGTTTCAGACCCAGCATTCCTAACCCAGTGTCAACGGTCAGTTCTGATCCAGCATTCCTAACCCAGTGTCAACGGTCAGTTCTGATCCAGCATTCCTAACCAGTGTCAACGGTCAGTTCTGATCCAGCATTCCTAACCAGTGTCAACGGTCAGTTCTGATCCAGCATTCCTAACCCAGTGTCAACGGTCAGTTCTGATCCAGCATTCCTAACCAGTGTCAACGGTCAGTTCTGATCCAGCATTCCTAACCCAGTGTCAACGGTCAGTTCTGATCCAGCGTTCCTAACCCAGTGTCAACGGTCAGTTCTGCCCCAGCATTCCTAAACCCAGTGTCAACGGTCAGTTCTGATCCAGCGTTCCTAACCCAGTGTCAACGGTCAGTTCTGACCCAGCATTCCTAACCCAGTGTCAACGGTCAGTTCTGACCCAGCATTCCAAACCCCAGTGTCAACGGTCAGTTCTGATCCAGCATTCCTAACCAGTGTCAACGGTCAGTTCTGACCCAGCATTCCTAACCGTTAAAAGAAACAAACAAACAAAATTAAACATTAAAAAGAAAAGAAATCCTTCGCACATGCGCTGAGCTTTCGTAACACAAATGTCTGCCTCAACTCTCCTAATCTTGCTTTTAGTCCCACTCAACTCTCCTAATCTTGCTTTTAGTCCACTCAACTCTCCTATTCCTGCTTTTAGTCCCACTCAACTCTCCTATTCCTGCTTTTAGTCCCACTCAACTCTCCTATTCCTGCTTTTAGTCCCACTCAACTCTCCTATTCCTGCTTTTGGTCACACTCAACTCCCTATTTCTGCTTTTAGTCACACTCCTATTCTGATTTTAGTCCGCACTCAGTTCTCCTATTTAGTCACCCCCAGTTCTCCTATATAGTCACACCCAGTTCTCCTATTTAGTCACACCCAACTGTCCTATTTAGTCACACCCAACTGTCCTATTTAGTCACAACCCAAACTGTCCTATTTAGTCACACCAACTCTCCTATTTAGTCACACCCAACTGTCCTATTTAGTCACACCCAACTGTCCTATTTAGTCACACCCAACTCTCCTATTTAGTCACACCCAACTCTCCTATTTAGTCACACCCAACTGTCTATTTAGTCACACCCAACTCTCCTATTTAGTCACACCCAACTCTCCTATTTATTCACACCCAAACTCTCCTATTTAGTCACACCCAACTGTCCTATTCCTGTTTTTTTTTAGACTTGACAAAGGGCCTGGGCTCAAACGTCGTGTTTGTTTGTTTGTTTGTTTTACTCTAGAGGATCTTTTACAAACAAGGTACTTTTTAATGCTCTGTGTTTTATCTTCGAAATCCAGCAGTCACACTTTACCTTCCTGCTGTGATCAACTCAGATAACAACAACATAGTTATTTAGGGGTCTGTAACTGAAACGCCTCGTTGAACACTTAGCAACATCGTTATTTAGGAGTCTGTCACAGAGAAACGCCTCGTTGAACACTTAGCAACATCGTTATTTGGGAGTCTGTCACAGAAACGTTACGTTGAAAATTTAGCAACATAGTTATTTAGGAGTCTCTCACAGAAACGCTACGTTGAACACGTAGCAACATCGTTATTTAGGAGTCTCTCACAGAGAAACGCTACGTTAACACTTAGCAACATCATTATTTAGGAGTCTCTTACAGAGTAACGCCTCATTGAACACTTAGCAACATAGTTATTTAGGAGTCTCTTACAGAGAAACGCTACGTTGAACACTTAGCAACATTGTTATTTAGGAGTCTCTCACAGAAACGCTACATTGAACATTTAGCAACATCATTATTTAGGAGTCTGTCACAGAGAAACGCTACGTTGAACATTTAGCAACATCGTTATTTAGGAGTCTGTCACAGAGAAACGCTACGTTGAACACTTAACAACATCGTTATTTAGGAGTCTCTCACAGAGAAACGCTACGTTGAACATTTAGCAACATCGTTAATTAGGAGTCTCTCACAGAGAAACGCTACGTTGAACATTTAGCAACATCGTTATCTAGGAGTCTGTCACAGAGAAACGCTACGTTGAACACTTAGCAACATCGTTATTTAGGAGTCTGTCACAGAGAAACGCTTCGATGAAGATTTAGCAACATAGTTATTTAGGAGTCTCTCACAGAAAACGCTACGTTGAAAAGTTAACAACATAGTTATTTAGGGGTCTCTCACAGAAAACGCTACGTTGAACATTTAGCAACATAGTTATTTGGAGTCTCTCACAGAAACGCTTCGTTGAAAGTTTAGCAACATAGTTATTTAGGGGTCTCTCAAAACGCTACATTAAAAATTTTAGC
>JAFLJL010000296.1:52500-100000 GCA_018398815.1 Conus ventricosus | reverse complement strand
AAAATGTATATAAAGGGGGGAAAAAATTTGATAAATTTAAATATTGTTTTTTTAATTTAAAGGCAGAAAGAGAGAGAGAGGGGAAGAGAGGGGGGGGAGGGGGGGGGGAAAGGAGAGAGAGAGGAGAGAGAGAGAGAGAGGAGAGAGAGCGAGAAAAGGTTAGAAAAAGGAGAGAGAGGGGAAAAGAGAGAAAATTTTTTCCACAGTTACAAAAAGAAATAAAACACTTTGTTCTTAGTTCATAATAAAAAATATCCCATAAACGTTTAAACCCTTATTCAAAAACAAAATCGTTTTAAAATTTTAATGTAGAGAGAAATAGGGGGAAAGAGAGAGAAAAAGAGAGAGAGAGAGGGAGAGGAGAGGGGAGGAAGAGAAAAGGGGAAGAGAGAGAGGCGAAGAGAAAAGGGTTTTCCCATGAGGAAAAAAAACCCAATTCTTTACATTTTTGGAAAATGCAAAACATGTATTTCAGAAATAATGTGGATTTAAATAAATTTAAGGAGAGAGAGGAGACAGGGAGAGGGGAGAGGGGGGGGAGGAGGGTGGGAGGGAGGGGAGAGAGGAGAGAGAGGGGAGAAGGAGGAGGAGAGGAGAGGGGGAGAGAGAGAGAGGGGGAGAGTTTGTTTTTAATTATTACGATGGGAAAACGTTGTTCAAAATCCCAATGCTTTGTACTTCAAATAAAAGGGGCCCTTTTAAAATAAGAGGGGAGGAGAGGAGAGAAAAGGGGGGGAGAGAGGAAGAGGAGAGAGAGAGAGGAGGAGAGAGAGAAAAGGAGGGGAGAGAGGAGGAAAGAGAGAGAAAGGAAGAAAAGAGAGGGAAAAAGAGAGAGAGGAGAGGGGGGGGGGGGAAAGGGGAGGGGGGGGAAAGGAGAGAGGAGAGGGGAGAAGAGAGAGAAAAGGAAAAATAGAGAGAGAGAGAGTGAGGGGGGGGGGGGGGATGGAGGGAGGGGGGATTTCCATTGTTTCAAAAACGCAAAAATTTTCATTGTTCTTTAATACATCCGGGGTTTAAAAAGGGGAAAATTCAAATTAAAACCCGATTTAATATATGCGGGGGAGAAAAGGAGGAGAGGGGAAGAGAGAGAGAGAGAGAGAGGAGTGAGGAGAGGGGGAGTGAGAGAAGAGGAAGAGAGGAGGGGAAAATTTTTTTCCCAATTCTTGAAAAAAGGGAAAAATTCATAAAAAATTAATGGGCATGTTACCCAAAATACTTCAGGTTAAAAAAAAAAAAAAAACAATATTGATTTTAAAATTAATGGAGGGAAAAAACTTAGAAAAGGGAAAGAGAAAAGGGCCCAAGACCGACAAGAAAAAACATTCTTTATTTAAACGGGATAATAGTTTGGCACAAACGTGCTTTTTTTAATTCCTTTCCCTCCCCTTTTGAGGGGGCCTTAAAAACATGCAGTGAAATCAATTAATGAAAGGGAATCAAAAAAAAAAAAGAAAAAGGGGGCATGTAATAAATAGAGGAACATCAAATAAAATAGAAGTAAATAAAAAACAAAACAAAAAAAAAGAAAAAACAAAAAACCCAAAAACAACAACAAAAAAAAAATAATAAAAAAAAAAAATAAAATAAAATTTTTAAATGAGTTTAAATAAAAAATTTAAAGGGGAAAAGGGTGAAAGGCGGGGGTAGGGATTTGGGGTGGGGGGGGAAAAAACAAAATTTTAAGTGTTTAAAAACGTACAAGATTGGCTTTGTAAAAAAACGGGCAGTGAAGTAAAATTTGGGAAAAAGGTGGAAATTTTTTTTGAACAACAAATACACGCCGTTTGCACGCATAGAGAGGAGAGGAGAGGAGGAGAGAGAGAGAGAGGGAAGAGGAGATGGGGAAAAGAGGAGAAGGAGAGAGAGAGGGGGGGAGAGAGAAGGAGGAGTGAGAGGGGAAAGGAGAGAGGGGAAAGAGGGGGGGGTGGAGAGAGAGAGTTTTGGGGAGGGGGAGAGAGAGGGGACCCCAAGACTAAAATTTTTTAATTTCATACGGCCTTAGCCCCCTTGAATGGGGGTAACACTGTTTTTCATGTCAAAAATTTTGGACATTGGTATTCTTTAGTTATATACAAAACTTCGCTTCGGGAATGCTTTTTTTTAAAAAAATTAGCTAAATTTTTAAAACGTTTTTTCATTGGATGAGGGAAAATTAACGGGTTAACTTGAAAAGGAAAGGGTTTAAATTGTTTTTATTTTTTTGTGGGTTGAATTGTTCTCAAAGATTTTTTAATTGGAAAAACCCAAAATACAAAATAAATTCTCCTTTTGTAATTTGAAAAAAAGGAAGACCGGATTTCGGGGTAGAGATTTTTTAAAATCGGAAATAATGAGTAAATAGTTTCAAAAAACCCCCAAACCTAACTTGCCCATAATCCCTTTTTTAGGGTTTGTCTATTTTCTTTAAGGGTAAAAGGTAAACATCGTAAAGGGTTATATGTTCTTTTTTAATTAAAAATCTGCCCACTGTTTGTCATGGGGAATTTTCCGTTTTGCCAACGCTTTTAAACCCAGCCCTTTTCGGAATCCCTTGATAAAAACATCCACATCACCACACCTTGGTTCACCCAAAAAACCCAAAACCAATATTCACCCCAATTTTCCCTTTCTCACATTATTTCCCCCCAGTTCTTTTTCCCCTGTCATTAAGTGAAAAACATCATTGATAGGCTTTTATGGTAATCTTTTAACCCCTGAAATTAAAAATAATTCAAACCCAGAAATCGAAACATTTAACGGGGGAATTTTTAAAAAAAATATTTGGAAATTTAAAGGCCTTTTCACCATAAAACCAAATCATTTGGGGGTTTGAAATGTTTACCCCAAAAGGAAAATTTTTTCAGGAAAAAAGGGGGTTTTTTCCCAATTTTCAAATAAAGCAGCATAAAGGGGCCCCATATTAGCTATACTCCCACCATAGGTTAAACCCCTTTGGGCTTTAAAATTTAAACTTAAAAAAAAAAAGAAAAAGGGAGTTTTATTTAGCAACGACAATTTCTTTAGTATGCACAGTAACACGGTTTTGGCTTACTTGCTAAATCCTTGAAGAAAAGAAAAAGCTCAAGCGCGTTGAAAAAAATATAACAAAGTTTTTTATATACATTTACAACTGGAAATTATAAAAACCATTTTTTTGGGTCCACCCTCTTCTCGCTGCAAGTTATCCCCCTTTTTCAAAAAAACCCAATTATTTTGCTTTTTGCCTTTTTTAATTTTTAAATTCTAAGAAGCAGAAATCTTTGAAAAAGTTTTTAAAAATTTGGGTTGAGAGGAGAGGAGGGGAGAGAGAGAGAGGAGAGAGAGAGGGGGAGAAGGAGAGGAAAAGAAAAGAGGGGGAGAAAAGAGAGGCAAGGCACCACATGCTTCTTTTTTCCGCAAGGCTGAAAAATACTTTCGAACGTATTAAAAAAAAGTGAGATGACATTGGGTGGGGGGGAGGAGAAAAAAAAAGGAGGGGGAGAGAAAGAGGAGAGAGAGAGAGAGGGGAGAGGAGAGAGGGGAGGGGGAAGAGAGAGAGTTAGAGGGGAGAGAGAGAGGGAGGGAAAGGGGAGAGGGGGGGAAAAGCATGAGTTTGAAAATGATTTAAAAAGGGAAAACTGTTCCCAAAAAAGCAAAATAATTCCCCTGTATAAAATCAGCCCAGTAAAATGAAAAAATTTAAAAAACCAAAACCCCCAAATAAAAAAAAAAAAAATAAAAAAAAAATTCCGGGGGAAAGGGGGGCCTTCCCCCCCGCCCCCCCCCCCCCCCCCCCCCCCCCCCCCCCCCCCCCCCCCCCCCCCCCCGGGGGGGGGAGGAGAGGGAGAGAGGGAGAGAGAGAGGAGAGAGGAAGAGGGGGGGAAAAAGGGGAGGGGAGAAAAGGGGAAAATGAGAGACGAGAAAAGAGAGAGGGAGGGGGGAGGAGAGGGAGGGAGGGGGGAGGGGGGGAGAGAGAGAGGGGAGAAGAGGAAGGGGGAGAGAGAGAGAGAGAAAAGAGAGAGTAAAAAAAGGGGGAAAACACAAAAACCCTTTTTTTCATAAGATTTTTCCTTTTTCAAAACCCCAACACACCACCCCCCACACCCCAACAACACCACACAACACACACACACACCACACACCACACAAAACACACACAAAACCACACCCCCCCCCAAAAAAAAACACACACCCCAATCACACCACACAACACACACACCACATATATATTTTATATATATATAAAAGTTTCTTGATACAGGGAAAAAAGGGGAAAAAAAAAAAAAAGTTAAAAAAGGGGAAAAATTTGGGTTTAAGTACATGAAAATGGGGATTTATGTTTTTGGGAGATTATTGGGAAATTAAATTAGGGGTTTTTTTGTTTTTTTTTTTTTGGTTTTTTAAAATTTTTTTTTTTACCGCAGGTTGGGTAAGGAAAGGGGGTTTTTTTGGAAATTTGGTGGTACAAGGGAAATTTGTTTGGGATTTTATTCTGGAAGGGAGTTCCACAAAGAGGTTCCCGAGTACGTTGGGCTTGTTTTAAAATTTTGGTAAATTTTTGGGGGAAATTGGGATATGGAGTTTGGGGGGGTTTTTCTCAAACCAAGATTTTTGAAATCGTCTCAAAAAATTTTTGTTGGAGAAATTCCCCCGGTAGATTTTGGGTCCCTTCCTTACCCCTTTGTTGTTTTGGTCTTGGTTTAAAGGGGAAGAATGTAAAAGAGGGTTTTTTTAATCAGAGCTTTCGAGGTTTTTTTTTCTTCAGAAGGATTATTTTGGAGGGGCCCGTTTTTGGTGGGCCCCCTTGAACAATGGTTTTAGTGTGTTTCCCAACTTGCAGGAACCCCATATGGGTCGATGTTTAAAAAAAACATGAGACTGAATATGAGCAGGGAAAAAAAAAGTTTTCGGGGGAGTGAAGGTCGAAAGTGTTTGATTTTGGTGAGCTGATGTTTTCTGGGGAGATTTTTTTGGGCATAGAAATTTTTATGTGGGGATTCCAGCTGAGAGTTTGTAAAATTAGTTGGCCCTTTAATACTTTTTAAATGAGTGACTTGTTCCAAAAATTTTACATTTTTGAGGGGGATAGGGGGAAAAATCATTGGGGGAGCTTTTGTTTTTTTCCCTATTTTAAAATTTTTAAAATGATTTTGGTTTTTTTTTGAGGGTAAAGTGACTTATGATTTGTTGGGTTTCCAAATTTTTAAAAGGGTTTCGGGGTTTTATCTCTTGAAAAATGGTTTGAAAGACGGGAAAAGGTTTATTATGGCTGGGGGTGAATTCGGGTTTTCATTGCAAAGAGGTCGCATGTAGTTTCCTCCTTGTGGGGGGTAGGTCATTAATGTAGTTGAGAAGAGTAAGGGGCCCAAAAATGGGCCTTGGGGCCCAAGAATTTAAAGAGTTGTTATAAAAAGAGACAGCCGGCCCCCGATAAGACGCTTTGTTGTTTTTTGTGATGTATGATGTTAAAAAGGTTAAGGGCGGTTTTTTAAAAAAGGGACCGTAAAACCCCCCCGTTTTGGGAATAAGGAGATTGTGGTAAAAATGAATCGAATTTTTTTACATTTAAAAGTTTTGTGGGAGGGTTGGATCATTTAATATAAAATCAAAGACAAAGCGGGGGAAGTTGTGAAATGTGATAACCTGCACATTGTTTTGGAAATAAAATAATAAACTGTACTAAAAATGTCGCGGGGGCCAGAAGAACCAGGAGTTACATTAGCTCCTGTGAGGTGTATAACTTTAGAATTAAAAGACCTTGCAGACGTTGCGGACTTTGAACAGAACGGTGAGATAGGCGCTTTGTATGGTTTTGAGTACACTAAAGATGGTGATTATAAACGCAAAGAGGTTGGCGACAACAAAAAGTTTCCAAAACTAGAACAGCTGCGCAATCTAGAAGCAAATAATGTTGGTCAGTATGAATATAAAATAGTTCGAAAACCTGACCTCAAATGGCACTTAGAACCATATTTAGAATGGGACATAAAATTTGAATTCATAAGCCCATTTACATATTTTAGCCGTCAAAAAAGTTTCAGAAAAGCATTCAACTCTGGCCCTTTACATGTAAGTCTTATGCCAGATGACAATAGTCGGAAAGAGATTGAAATAAAGCCGTATGGGAAAAAACAGTACATCCTCCACAGAAGAGAAGCAGTTTTAAAAGATGCTTCTACAAAATTACAGTTCATTCCGCAAATGAAATTAGGAGACACGTTCACAAAAATATTTGAAATTTCTGTCTTAAAAGATAAGGAGAGGGATGGGGTTGTGGGCGTTAGTGACGTCCTTTTTAAGGAATTCTAATTAGCTGGCAAAACTTAGACGTTGACAGTCTTAAAGTTACTGTCGTCATTCTTCACAATGGTGAGGATATTAAGGTTATAACAACAAGCAAAAAAATCAATATTAGTCTAAATAGAAACAATCTTACAGCACTAAATTGGATTAATCTTACACATTTAGACCTTATAGGATTTTATTATACTGAACAAGTTTTGACAGAGAGCATGATAAAAACAATAACTGGATTAGATTAAATTCTAGTATAAAACTATGGAGCAGTTAAACTTTATGACAAAAACCCCTCATTGTTCATTAATTGTGGACAGACTGGTTGTGGAAAAAAAAATTTGTCCTCGACCTGTTACAAACAGTTTATCGTTATAATTTTAATCATATTGTGGTTTTCTGTCCAACACTTAAATGGAACAAAGCATATCATGATAGAAGGTTTATATGGACAGATATGACATATATTTAGTTAATCCTAGCAATAAACTTAGTGAGTGTTTAGAACAGTTTTATAGACTGTTTGAAGGAACGCAGACACTATTTATTATAGATGACTGTTTGGCAGAAAGAGACATAGTTAAAAAGAGAAAACACTTTGTCAAAACTAGCTTTCAGTGGAAGGCATGCTGGGATAAGTGTGTGGATTTTATGCCAGAAATATAACTCGGTTTTAAAAGACTTTAGAGAACAGTTAAAGACTGTAGTTTTATTTCACATGAAAGACAGAGACTCATTTGAAGAATGTTTGCGCGAAAATGATGTTATTGAAAATGACCAGGAAAAACATAGGATTAAACAAAAACTGAAATCTGAAAAGTTTAGTAAATTAGTATTGAAAACGGATAACCCTGCGCAGTATGTTTGTTTGTAGGTCGTTATTTTTTGGTTACTTGTCAGAGAACAGGAATAGGCGGCTTTAGGGCACTTTCGCCCAAAAACGTGGTGGAGTAGCAAGTGAGTCTGAATCGGTGTTTTCCTGTTCTCTGAGAGAGAGGGAGGGAGGGAGGGAGGGAGGGAGAGAGAGAGAGAGAGAGAGAGAGAGAGAGAGAGAGAGAGAGAGAGAGAGAGAGAGAGAGAGAGAGAGAGTGAAAAAAGGGACAACATATAATCATTTTTCATAAGATTATATCCATATGCACACACACACACACACACACACACACACACACACACACACACACACACACACACACACACACACACACACACACACACACACACACACACACACACACTCACACACACACACACACACACACACATATATATATATATATATATATATCAAGATACTTGATACATGAAAAAAGAGAAGAAAAAAAAAGTTAGAAAAGACAAATTGGTTAAGTACATGAAAATGGGATGATTTATGCTTTTGAGATTACTTGGTATTACTTATGGGTTTTTTGTTTTATTTTTATTTATGGTTTTTTAAAATTATTTTTTTACCGCAGAAGATGGGTAAGGTAAGTGTTTTTGAAAGTTGTGGTACAATGGATTTGTTTGATGTATTCTGGAAGGGAGTTCCACAAAGAGGTTCCCGAGTACGTTAGACTTGATTTAAATAGGTCAATTCTGGGGATTGGGATATGGAGTTTGTGGGAGTTTCTCGACAAGACTTTTGAGAATCGTCTCATTAAAGTTGTTGGAGCATTCCCCGGTCAGAATCTTGTGCATCATTAGCCCTTTGTTGTATTTGAGTCTCTGGCTGAATGGAAGAATGTGAAGATGTTTATAATCAGAGCTTTCGAGGCTAGTTTTCTTCAGAAGGATTAGTTTGAGCGCTCGTTTATGTAGGCTGAACAATGGTTTTAGTGTGTTTGCACTTGCAGAATCCCATATAGTCGATGCATAATCAACATGAGACTGAATATGAGCATGGAAAAAAAGTTTTCGTGAGTGAAGGTCAAGAAAGTGTTTGATTTTGGTGAGCTGATAGACTTTCTGGGAGAGCTTTTTGCATAGTAACGTTATGTGGGGATTCCAGCTGAGAGTATTGTCAATTAGTAGTCCTAATACTTTATGATGAGTGACTTGTTCCACAAGTACATTATTGAGGTGTATGGGAGGGAAATCATTGGTGAGCTTTTGTCTTTTTTGCCTAGTTGTAATGTACATGAGTTTTGTTTTTTGAGGGTGAAGTGACATATGATTTAGTTCGGTCCATTTTACAAGGTCGTTGGTACTCTCTTGCAAATGGTTTGAAAGACTGGAAGGATCATTATGGCTGGTGTGAATTCTGGTGTCATCTGCAAAGAGGTCGCATGTAGATCTCACATGTAGGGGTAGGTCATTAATGTAGATTGAGAAGAGTAACGGGCCTAAAATGGAGCCTTGTGGAACGCCATACTTAAGAGTTGTTATAGAAGAGACAGCCGTCCCCGATAAGACGCATTGTTGTCGTTTTGTGATGTATGATGTTAGAAGGATAAGGGCGGATTTTGAAAGACCGTATATCTCCAGTTTTCGAATAAGGAGATTGTGGTCAATGACATCGAATGCTTTTTTTTAAATCAACGAATAAGACACCACAATATCTGTTGTTATTAATATTATTAAGCCACACATCTACAAGATTGATTAATGCAGAATGGCAGG
Source organism: Conus ventricosus (assembly GCA_018398815.1). Lineage (NCBI taxonomy): Eukaryota > Metazoa > Mollusca > Gastropoda > Neogastropoda > Conidae > Conus > Conus ventricosus. The sequence continues at coordinate 91,147 of JAFLJL010000296.1, read as the reverse complement.
AATGTTTCTGTCTGAAACCAGACTGTCCGGGATGGAGCAAATCGTACTTGTTGAAGTGATGAAGGATGTGTTTATTTAAATGCTTTTCTAGAGGTTTGGAAAGGATAGATAAGATTGATATTGGTCTGTAGTTTGAAGGATCAGCACTATCACCAGATTTATGAATGGGTATAATGAGAGAGAGAGAGAGAGAGAGAGAGAGAGAGAGAGAGAGAGAGAGAGAGAGAGAGAGAGAGAGAGAGAGAGAGAGAGAGAGAGAGATGATTTAATTATTACGAGGGGAAAAGTTGTTCAAAAATACAAAACATGTACATCAAATATAAGGACATTAGAATAAGAGAGAGAGAGAGAGAGAGAGAGAGAGAGAGAGAGAGAGAGAGAGAGAGAGAGAGAGAGAGAGAGAGAGAGAAGAGAGAGAGAGTGAGAGAGAGAGGAGGGAGGGAGGGAGGGAGGGAGAGAGAGAGAGAGAGAGAGAGAGAGAGAGGAGAGAGAGAGAGAGAGAGAGAGAGAGGGAGGGAGGGAAGGGGGGGATTTCCATTGTTTCAAAAACGCAAAAATATACATTGTTCATAATACATCCAGGTGAAAAGAAAATTCAAATAATATCGATTTGAATATATGCAGGGAGAGAGAGAGAGAGAGAGAGGAGAGAGAGAGAGAGAGAGAGAGAGAGAGAGAGAGAGAGAGAGAGAGAGAGAGAGAGAGAGAGAGAGAGAGAGAGAATTTCCATTCTTGCAAAAAGCAAATACATACATAATTAATAGGGCATAGTATAGCAGATACATCACGGATTTAAAAAAAAATCAAAACAATATCGATTTTGAATTAATGGAGAGAGAAACATAGAGAAGGAGAGAGAGAGAGAGAGGAGAGAGAGAGAGAGAGAGAGAGAGAGAGAGAGAGAGAGAGAGAGAGAGAGAAATGGAAATGGAAAATGGAAATGGAAAATGGTTTATTCAGGTTAGGCCACAGCCCCTACTGAAGGGGGGAACTATTTACAATGGCACTTTAACGATAAGAAAACGTAAGGATACATCAACATAATAATGACAGATTCCAACATCTTTTGACAATAGAGTACAACAGATACATGCTTCAATATTAATATTCACATCCTTCAACTACAGTCGCACGCCTTTTAAATGCCTTATATAAATACATGCATACATTCTTCAGTATAATTTCGTTACTGTTAGCCATCAATAAGGCTACGCTGAATAAACATGGATTTGCATAAAATTTTCCTGGAATATATTGTTGCCGAAGCTCACAGAGACTAGGGCAACAAAACAAAACATGTACTTCATCTTCTTTTGCGTCATTACACAATGGGCATGCTACAGAATTAGTTGATACCTTATTATAACGGTCCCGATGTATTGCTATGTCTGTTACCCCGAATCTAAATTTTGTTAAATAACATCTAATATGTCTGTCGATGTCAATTAAAAGATACCTTTCGCAGCTCCTAGATGATTTGAAAGTTCTATATGAAGAAAACCGGTCGCTCTCTTGGATATGTTCACTCCAGTTTTGCCATCGGCAATCAATAAGCCTCTGGCGAAATTCATCCACCCCTTGATTTAGCCATACTATTCCAAAACCATTCTGAAATAATGTTTCTCGAATCCTTGAAACCCATGTATATTTACCGCGTGAGTCTAGCCACATCAACATCTCGTAAGCCTTCACCGGTAGTCTATTTCCATCCATACGTAATAACTTAAGCCAATATCTAATACACCGAACAGACGTATTTACATAAATAGGGTAGCCTCCTGTTTCTCCGTACACTAAATCATTCGGCGTTTTAAGCTGCACCCCTAAAAAAATTTTTAATGCAAATAAGTGAACCTTTTCAATACGAGCAACTGCTTTATCTAATCCCCATATTTCAGCACCGTACATGGCAATAGGTAGAACCTGATAATTAAAAATTTTCAAAAATACTGCAAATGAATTATTCTTAAGCGTGTACAACTTTTGCATAATACACATCAAGGCGTTCTTTGCTCGGCTTGCAAGGTCTTCACAAGCAAATACAAAACTAAGTCTCGTGGAGAAATATATACCAAGATACTTATAACAGTTGACAATCTTCATTTCCTCTCCATTAAGAAACCACCTTTCTCTCGCTGCAAGATAACCACCTTTCCTGAATACAACAACATTACTCTTTTTCATATTGACCTTAAGCTGAAGTCTTGAAGATGCACTCCATAAACTATTCAGTTGTGTTTGAAGCCCAACTGGTGTTTCTGAAAGCAAGGCAATGTCATCTGCTAACAACAAATAAACAATTCCATGAAATCAGGAGTCAATGTTGCACCGTGCCTTCCTTTCTCTATTATTTCCAGGGCTAGCTCGTTTATAAATAAGGAGAAAAGTACAGGGCTGCATGCATCACCCTGTTTTACCCCTCTTGTACACATGATATAGTCAGTAAAACTAACACCAGATCTTACTCTTGCTTTCAAACTACTATACATACTATTAATACATTTGTAGAGTTTTCCTTGAATTCCATTCTTTTGGAGTACTGGCCAGAGCAATGATCTTGATACAGAGTCAAAAGCTTTTTCGAAATCAATAAAGGCAACATATAATTTACGGTTCTGTGAAAATTGTTTCTGTATTAACGCCATGAGTGTGAACATCTGATCAATAGTTGAGTAGCCTTTCTTAAACCCTGCTTGATGTTCACCTGTGATGTCATTTTGACGTACCCATTCTTGTAACCTGCAATTGATTATCGAACTAAATACCTTACTACTGATGTCACCTAATGATATACCTCTATAATTGCCAGGGACATCAGTTGCACCCTTTTTAAACAGTGGCACGATGATTGACTCTGTCCATCGTTCTGGAAATAACCCATTATCAAAAAGCGTATTGAAAAACTTAACAAAGAAATCAATAATAACATTACCACCAAATTTCAATAATTCTCCAATAATTCCATCTGGCCCTGCAGATTTTCTGTTTTTAAGCCTTTTTATTGCAGTTGAAATCTCCTCTCTTGAAATTGGACGATCGAAATAGGAACACTCGGTACTATTTTCAGACATATTTACTTCGCTAATAACATCAATAACATCGTCTTCGGTTTCACCATTTTCAAGAGAGAGAGAGAGAGAGAGAGAGAGAGAAAGAGAGAGAGAGAGAGAGAGAGAGAGAGAGAGAGAGAGAGAGAGAGAGAGAGAGAGAGAGAGAGAGAGAGAGAGAGAGAGAGAGAGAGAGAGAGAGAAAGAGAGAGGTTTACATTGATTCAAAAAGCAAAATATACATTCTTGATTATGCAAAACATGTATTTCAAATCTGAAATAAATGTTAGCGAACCGCCCAGAGAACGTGTACAAACGAGTCACAAGAGAAAACACAACGCGTTTCGACCTCTTAGGTCTTCGTCGGGTGATAAATAAACAAATAAAACAACGAAAATTCACTTAGCTTTGATCGCTTCAGATCGCTTAGGGTTCAGCGCAAGGAAGAAGGCGAGAGAGGGAGAGAGGGAGGGAGAGAAGGAGGGAGAGAGAGAGAGTGTGTGTGGGGGAGGGGGGGAGAGGGAAGGAGAGAAAGAGAGAAGGAGAGAGATGTATTTCAAGTTAAACGTATTGAAACAATGTGGATTTGAATGAATGCACAGAGAGAGAGAGTGAGAGAGAGAGAGAGAGAGAGAGGGAGGGAGAGAGAGGAGGGAGAGAGAGAGTGTGTGTGTGTGGGGGGGGGGGGGGGGGGGGGGTGGGGGGGAAGGAAGGAGAGAAAGAGAGAAGGAGAGAGATTTCCGCTGATTCAAAAACCAAAATATACTTTGTTGATAATGTAAAACCTGTATATCAAGGGGGAAAAAGTGAAGAAATAATATTGATTTTTAATAAATGCAGAAAGAGAGAGAGAGAGAGAGAGAGAGAGAGAGAGAGAGAGAGAGAGAGAGAGAGGGAGGGAGGGAGGGAGGAGAGAGAGAGAGAGAGAGAGAGAGAGAGAGAGAGAGAGAGAGAGAGAGAGAGAGAGAGAGGAGAGAGAGAGAGAGAGAGAGAGAGAAAAGAATTTCCACAGTTACAAAAAGCAAATATACACATAGTTCATAATGCATAGTAAATCATATACATCGCGCTTAACCGTATTCAAACCAATATCGATTTTCATTAATGTAGAGAGAAATAGAGAAAGAGAGAGAGAGAGAGAGAGAGAGAGAGAGAGAGAGAGAGAGAGAGAGAGAGAGAGAGAGGGAGGTTTCCACTGATGCAAAAAGCAATTCATACATTCTTGATAATGCAAAACATGTATTTCAAGTAATAATGTGGATTTGAATGAATAGAGGAGAGAGAGAGAGAGAGAGAGAGAGAGAGAGAGAGAGAGAGAGAGAGAGAGAGAGAGGACAGAGACAGAGACAGAGACAGAGAGAGAGGGAGGGAGGGAGGGAGGGAGAGGAGAGAGAGAGAGAGAGAGAGAGAGAGAGAGAGAGGAGAGAGAGAGAGAGAGGAGAGGAGAGAGAGAGAGAGAGAGAGAGAGAGAGGATTTCATTGTTACAAGGGGGAAACGATTGTTCAAAAATACAAAGCATGTACATCAAATATAAGGACATTAGATATAAGAGAGAGAGAGAGAGAGAGAGAGAGAGAGAGAGAGAGAGAGAGAGGAGAGAGAGAGAGGGAGAGGAGAGAGAGAGAGAGAGAGAGGAGAGAGGAGAGAGAGGAAAAGGAGGGAGAGAGAGAGAGAGGGAGGGGGAATTTCCATTGTTTGAAAAACGCAAAAATATACATTGTTCATAATACATCCAGGGTAAAAAGAAAATTCAATTAATATCGATTTGAATATATGCAGGGATACGGATACGGATGATTTAATCATTACAGGCCTCAGCCCCTTATGATGGGGTGGATTACACATTGACAAAAATGATATTGTAAAGTATATTCATCAAAACGAAAACATCACATGCTCAAGAACAAACTTTGCTTCGGAATTTGAAGGCTTTGTATAGGTACAAGGCAAATTTTTTAACAACATCCTCTTTAGTACAGGCCATAAGTAAGATGAGTCTAAATACAGATGGCTGTCTGTAATGTTTAGGCGGAATGAACTCATATGTAAGACTACTCAAGGCAGTACATTGTAATACAAAATGAACTTCATCTTCACATGCATTTTTGCATAATGGACAGATAAGATCAGAGTTGTAATGTTGCCTATAACGAAAATGATGAACAAAGATATCCGATATTCCCAGTCTAAATCTTGTCATTATAAATTTCAGATGTCTGTCCATTTTCATTGACAAATAAGTCGGAATATCATGCAAGGAATAATACTGTCTATAGAAATCAAATCTAGTACTATCATTTATGTGGGAATTCCATTCTTGCCATCTGCTATCAACCAGTCTTGTACGAACCATTCGGATAAAAGTCGGTTCATCTCCTACACCCTGATTTAACCAGACATATCCAAAGCCTAATTCATTTAACTTAATTCTCAACTTTGTTGCCCAGTTTGGTTTTTCCCTAGCATCCAGATTACACAACATGTTATAAGCTTTCTTTGGTAACCTAGAATCATTCATTTTTATCAATTTCAACCAGTAACGAATACATCTAACAGTAGAATTCAGATATATTGGATACCTATTAGTTTCCCCATAAATCAAATCATTAGATGTTTGTAGTGAACCCCAAGAAATCTCTTTAAAGCAAACAAATGTACTTTCTCACAATTCACTGCAGCTTTATCCAGACCCCAAATTTCAGCACCATATTGGACAATGGGTTGGATTTGGGAGTCAAATAGTTTTACAAATATTTCAAATGACTGATTTCCCAGACTTGATAATGTCCTCATTATGCACAAAGCAGCATGCATTGCTTTGATTGCTAGATCTTTACAAGCAAAGTTAAAACATAATTTGGTTGAAAAATAAATTCCTAAATATTTGTAGACATTCACGACTGGCATAGGTATTCCATTATAATTCCAATGTTCTCTTGCGCCTAAATAGCCACCTTTCCTGAATACAGTTATATTACTTTTCTGCATATTCACTGTCAGTTGTAGAGAAGAAGCAGCATGCCATAAATTATTCAAATGTGTTTGTAAACCAATAACTGTTTCAGACAACAAAACAATATCATCTGCCAGAAGAAGTATAAACAATTCTAAAAAGTCGTCCATTAACCGGGCTCCATGCCTCCCATTATCTATAACTTTAACTGTTAATTCGTTAATGAATAAAGAAAATAGAATAGGACTGCACACGTCACCTTGTTTAACACCGCTAGTGCACATAATATAATCTGACAATTCCCCGCCACTTCTTACTCTAGATTTTACACAATTATACATACTTACAACACATTTATATAATTTTCCATGGACACCATTTGTCAACAAAACAGGCCACAAAATACTTCTGCTAATAGAATCGAAAGCTTTTTCAAAATCAATAAAGGCAACATAGAGTTTACGATTGAAAGAAAACTGTTTCTGAATAAAAGCCATCAGAGTAAACATATGGTCTATAGTAGAGTAATTACGTTTGAATCCAGCTTGATACTCTCCCGTGAGATTATTTTCTTCTACCCATTCCTGTAACCTACAGTTAATGATCGTGCTGTATAGCTTACTTGTAACATCACAAAGTGAAATGCCTCGGTAATTATTGGGATTGTTTACGTTTCCTTTCTTATAGAGGGGTATAATAATAGATTCTGCCCAATTCTCAGGATATATTCCCTTGTCAAATAGAGAGTTGAAAAGGGTTACCAAGAAATTCAAAATGAGATCAGATTTACAGCCATATTTTATAAATTCTCCAATTATACCATCTGGTCCTGCAGCCTTGCGTTGTTTAATTTTCCTAATGGCAAACAAACTTCTTCTTTAGAGATTGGGCGATTTAAATCATCATTCACTAGTTCTTCATTATATTCGCATTGTAACATATCATCAATGTTAGTATCTTTTGTCAGCAGTGTTTTGAAATGTTCAAACCAAGTGTCTATACTTATGCTATTTGAAGGCTGATTTTGTTTCAAAGATATCCTTTTCACTGTGTCCCAAAACTGTTTCTGACTATTCACAGAAGACAGTAATTCTGCAATTAGTGTATCATTAAATTGCTTCCTCTTTCTCTTCTGTAAATGCTTATATTCACGTCTTGCCTTGCAATACTCGTGACGGTCTCCATCATCATGTGAACGCACAAATTTATTCAACAATCTACGAACATGCTTTTTACAATAACCCCACTCTGAATCAAGCCAATCTTGGGACTCATTACTTCCTTTATGCCTTACTTGAATTTTCATACAGACAGCACCTTCCTTTATACACATGTTAAAGTAACGCAGTGCTTCGTTAACATCAAGATCAATCACACTAACTGCATGTGCCATTTTTTCCTGAAAGTCTGTTCGTGACAAGTTATTACAGAATACACTGCTATAATCATCATTCCAAACAAACTTTTTCCAAGATGAGACTGTTATCATTAAGTTTAGTGTTTGAGTTATCATCTACACAACTGACATGGAGTTCCACAGGCATATGATCTGACTCAGTACGTGCACACACGTTTAACTCACACGAATCACCAAACACGCAAATAATTCACAAGACATTAAAAATATCAATAACACTGCAGCCACTATCGGACACGTATGTGTAGCAACCTTCAAGATCGCCATTACACAAACCATTAAGCATACACAAATCTACAGCAGTACACATATTTAGCAACAATTTAACATAACTATTCAATGTCTTGTTCTGAGAACATCTACCAACATTTAATGGGTGACTCAAACATTGCAACTCAAAAATACTGCCATCATTAATTCTTTGACAAACATGTGAAACATTAGAAGTCATGCTGTTCATATCTCCACACAACAACACAATACACATCATGGTAAGTCAGTATACAATCCGTTATGTAATCCTCCAACTGAGCTATATAATTTTCACTATCAAAATGAACATAATATGGCGAACCTTCGGGAGGAACATAAGAATAGATATATAGAACATCTTTATCTACCCCGAACAACTGGTTTTTGATAAGAAATGCACTGCAGAGTCGAGATTTCATAGGGATGTGTTCGACATACTGCAAAAAAGTCATTTCTAATTAGACATACTATACCTCCAGATCGTCTCCCTGTTTCGTGAATTTTACAGCAGGTATACAAAATGTTGAAAAACCAGAAAATGCATTAGAATAAAATTCTTCAAAAAATGTTTCCACTAAACATACGAAATCAAAATCTTTATCATTCAATTTTGAAAACAAACCATTAACATTCCAGTGTAGAAAGGATACGGCGTGTTTTCCTTTATTGTCATCATCAGAGCTAAAAACGTCATTATTTAATCGATCATCGGAAACTTTACGAGTTCTTCTGCCACTGGGATACGCCCCCTTCCACGGGTCAGTTCAGCACACGGCAAGTCACGAAGATTCACAGTTCATGCTGTCACCCACAAAAGCACGTGCGGGCTTCGTGCCACTCACGGTTACGCCAGGTGATGACACCGGTGTGCACGTCAGCTGTCGACTCCCGGCTGAAAATCTCCACGGAAACGTTCCACAGGGACCGGCCAACTTCCTATTTGATTTCCACCAACTTCTCCGCGCTGTCCACAGAGTACTTTTTGCCGTCGATTAATAGGTGATCATACATCATTGTCACTCTTTTCCCTTCCTGTCGAGCTTTCTTTAGGTGTCATCATCATCATCATCATTCTCTTGCCCATGATGGGCGTAGAGGAGAGATGAGAGACACTCTCGAAGCCAGGCACCGCCATCCGGCCCTGTCCTCTGCCTGTCGCATCAGCGTAGGGCCATCCATCCTGGTCCATTCTTTGATGTTGTCCATCCAGCATTTGGCTTGTCGTCCCCTTCGTCTGCCGCCTTCCAGCGTGCCCTGGATGACTGTTTTGGGCAGTGAATTGTGGCGTATGACATGCCCGAACCACGACAGCTTCCTCTTCTTGACTGTTGCCAAGAGGGGTTCTTGGGGGCCTGCAAGTGATGTTATTTGGCTCCTCACAAGGTCGTTTGTCTTCCGGTCTTGCCAAGAGATCCGAGCAAGCGCCTGAAGCATTTAGTTTCAAACGTCTGGATTCTCTTGGTGGTCTCTGCTGTCATGGTCCAGCTTTCGCAGCCATACAGCAGGATGGACAGCACCAGGGACTTGTACAGCTTCATCTTTGTAGGAAAGCTGATCTCCCTGCTCTTCCAGATCTTGTTTAGCTTTGCCATTGCTGCTGTTGCGATCGCTAGTCTGGTCTTGATTTCTGTTGTAGAGCGACCGTCTTTGGTGAGAGTGGCGCCAAGGTATTTGAAAGCGCCCACTTCTTCAAGCTGTTGTCCGTTCATGTAGATTTCAGCATGGGTGTTGGTTGTGCTGTTGACCAGGACTTTGCTTTTTTCTGTGCTCACTTCCATTCCATATGCACCTGCCCTTTCTTCCAGTCTCTTTGTCAGGTCTTGTAGTTCTTCGTTGCTGCCTCCCATCAGGTCGATGTCATCTGCGAACCTCAGATTATTGATGATTCTTCCTCTGATGGAGACAGTGGAGTGGAAGTCATGGAGGGTTTCACGCATGATATTTTCCAGGAAGAGATTGAACAGTACGGGAGATAGCAGGCAGCCTTGACGGACTCCAACTGTGGTCTTGAAGTAGTCCCCTATCTGGTTGTTGAGGAGGACTGCGCTGCTGGCGGTGTTATACAGCGCCTGGATGGTTTGGACGAGACCCTCCTCTATGCCAAACTTTCTGAGCACTTGCCACAGACCCTTGTGCCACACCCTGTCAAACGCTTTCCTAAAGTCAATGAAGTTGTGGAACAGGTCTCTCTGATGTTGCAGATGTTTCTCCATCAGTATCCGGCAGGTGAAGATCTGTTCTACTGTGCTTCTGCCTGCCCTGAATCCAGCTTGTTCTTCCGCCAGGTGTTCTTCCGCCTCTTTAGTGTGGCGTCAGTCTTCTACGAACGTCTCTCACACCTCTGGAAAAGTCTTCGCCGACGAAAACATTCGATCCCCGGAGTTTCTGTTTTGCTTTCAGAATGTTCACCTTCTGTTTGTGGAAGGTGCACCATGCAATAATGGGAGAATCTGACTTCCCGTTAAGCCGATGCACCCGGTCAAACTCCACGTCATCTGTCAAGCCAAGTTTGTCGGTGATCAGGTCTTGGAGCATTCCTTCGCAGTGAGCATTGGTCTCATTTTCTGTTCGAGAAAGTCCGTAGAAAAGGAGATTGTTGCATTTGGAACGCCCCTCCAGATCATCGATCTTCTTCTCACAGTCGGCCAGTCTGCTCCACAGGTCGTTGTTGGTCTTTTTTAGTTCCTGATTCTCTGTTCTTAACTCGTTCATCTCTTCTTTCAGTCCTTTCAGTTCGTTTTGCAGAGCCAAGTGATCGTCGAGTAACTCACGAAGTTCTTTCTTCACATCATCCAACTTGGCGTTCATCTGGTCGCCAATGGTTTTCATAGTCGTCACGACATCACTCAAGGTAAGATCCAGGGGCTGGCAGGTTGCAGAAGCGGTGGACTCGCTCAGCGTCTCCAGGCTGACACTGCGACTTGCTGCTGCACTGGTCAACCGTGACTGTCTCATGTTGCTCTTAACTGGGGGATTGTTGGGTCCTGGATTGCTTTCAATGTCACCACAACGTAAAAGCAAACTGCCCCAGAACAGGTAAGAGAGGAGTAGTCCAAAGGTGACACCGTCCACTTTCCGTCCAAGTTTAACAATGGCGACGCGCATAGCCGAGTTGTTTTGGGCCCTTTTCATCATGAAATTGTTGTACACCGGCACACAACAGCCACACACGCATCGGAAATCCGTTGCTGCTGAAGGCATGACACATCACCACAGTCTCTGCCAAACATGGGCACTGCACAACGTCACGATTTACTACGATTCTGATTTAAACAAGAGAGAATATGTAGTACGTCTGCACTCAAGAACAGCTATTCACTTCCCCCGAATATATGCAGGGAGAGAGAGAGAGAGAGAGAGAGAGAGAGAGAGAGAGAGAGAGGAGGAGAGAGAGGAGAGAGAGAGAGAGAGAGAGAGAGAGAGAGAGAGAGAGAGAAAGAGAGAGAGAAGAATTTCCATTTTTGCAAAAAAGCAAATACATACATAATTAATAGGGCATAGTATAGTACTTACATCACAGATAAAAAACAAAAACAAAAAAACAATATAGATTTTAATTAATGGAGAGAGATGCATAGAGAGAGAGAGAGAGAGAGAGAGAGAGAGAGAGAGAGAGAGAGAGAGAGAGAGAGAGAGAGGTTTTCATTGATTCAAAAAGCAAAATATACATTCTTGATAATGCAAAACATGTATTTCAAGTAAAACATATTAAAACAATGTGGATTAGAGAAGGTAAATATCTTCGTTCAAGACCACCCATCTTATTTTGCACGAAAAACCCCCCTTTTCACATACAAATCACGTCCTTCTCATGCTACTTTTGGCCAAAATTAACACCTGTTTTACACTAAGATTAACACACAAAAACCTCTAAAAATCGACGTAATCGTTAATTTAAAATGGGGGTTTCCGTGCAAAATAATATTTGGTGATCGTGAACAAACATATTTACCTTCTCTCCCTCGGCTAAGTAAAGCCTTTAATCAGCTAGACAGAGCGATCTCACAAGAACGTTTGACCTAGTTTACTGCACTGCTTTGTAGGCCCCGAGCGATCTCACAAGAACGTTTGACCTAGTTTACTGCACTGCTTTGTAGGCCCCGAGCGATCTCACAAGAACGTTTGACCTAATTGCCAGCCCTGTAAACTAGGTCAAACGTTCTTGTGAGATCGCTCTGTCTAGGCCGCTGCTGCGTTTCTCTTTTTCCAACCAGGCTTGCAACTGGTTTGACAGAGTTACAGTAGTAACTGCTCCAGCTGAGATTTTTTAGCTGTTATTTTAAAAATGGCTAGTAGGAGAGAGTTTACTGAAGAACAGGCTAGTACTATCTCCATTATAAATGCTCCAAATATACAATGACGGATGTACTACTACCAGCCATTGTTAAAATAACAGCCAAACACAGTAGTTGGTAGGAGCACAGTCAAACACAACCTTCTCGCACGACAGTCAGTGAGAGTGTCACACTGTCACTCTTGCATACCCGCATTCATGACAGCATTTACTCCATACGCACACGCAATCTTTCCAAACAACCAAAAGGCGCACTACCGAATGTTTTTCTTCTCCCCCTCTCCTTCAGGGAAAACAATTTACTAAATCACATCATCCACTTGTAAACAGATTTTACCTCTGTATCTCTCTCCACACTGAGAGACAAATAAATCTGCACACATGTATCTCTCCTCACGTCGGGAGACAAATCAATCTTCCCACATGTATCTCTCTTTACACTGAGAGAAAAAACCAGTCTTCACACATGTATCTCTCCTCACACTGAGAGATAAAATAATCTAGTTCCGCTTCTATAAAGCCGTGGCCTTCACATTCCGTTATCCAAAAAATCCGGACCAGGAGAATACATAACTCCCGTAATCACTGAGGACCTGCCTGCCTCAAGTAAAAGCTTCCCTGCTTTCTCCTTTCCCTGTCTCCCTCTCTGAGACAATATACTGCCCCCTCGAATTCTCTTGTCCTGGAGATACGAGTCTCGTCTTCTCTTCCGCGACTTCCTCTGTCTCTTGCGAAACGACGAGCTTCAACTCCTCTCCCTGGAGTTGGTACCTGCTGGGGCTGAACTACCGGTGTGTTCCCCACACCATGGCCATCTTCAACCACCTCACGGGGTGAAAGATGAAGGGTGAAGGGCGAAGGGTAAAGGGTGAAGGGCTGAAACACGAATAAGGTTCGTGTAAGTAACCTGCTTCTCAATTCAACATATGAATTCTTTCTCTCTTCTTTAAGTTTTCCCCCTGTAGCTTTCCCCCATTATCTATCGCTCACCTGGTAATGACTGGTCAGCAAAGAGGACCACCGTCCTGACAGGTTCGAGTCTCTAGGCCATCTGCTGGGTTAAAACTGACTCTTTCCTCCCTTCTCCTAGTGAGTGCATACTCAGTGTTCAAAACACATGACCAGCACCTTACCTTACCAGCCCTTGTTAAACTATCACTCAGTGGTCACTTTCACCCAATGACCACATTCGTTTCTTGAATGAGTCATACTCACAATTATTTTGGGGACGCCCGCTACACTAGTCAAGCCACATGAATATTCTTCCTTTAGTTGTGGCACGGGGAAATGATTCATATCACTAACTACATGCGATGGAGCGTCACATGCCTTGATGTGAGGCTACGTCACATGACAGAGAGAATGATGAAATCTACCTCTATGGCGACACATGCGCATTGCGGCAATAGATTTTTCTGGAATGATTGCTCATGATCATGTCACATATGAGTTGCACCACACATGAACATGCAAGACTGAATTGCGCATTGTGACAATAGATTTTTCTGGAATGATTGCACACGATCGCGTCACACATGAGTCACGCCAAAACAACCGTGAGGCGACACAAGAACAAGCGTGCACTTAGTCAGCTACCTGTTATTGATTTCTCTTCTGATTCTTGTGCAAACAAGAGGAACGGCTAGTTAACTATTTTTTAATTGTCGTTTTTATTCTGGTTTAAAAAATGAAGGCCGAAGTAGCTACAGAGCTTATTAATATACTGTACGAGTTGGATTGGGAGTGGGAGGCTGATAGAGAAGAGTTAAAGAGCAGGTTTGAAGAATTGATTACTGATCTTTTTGAGCGCATAAATATGCGAGAAAGCGTGAAGCAAGCCATCAGTAAAATACCAGATTCTTAGCCCCAACCGGTTATAAAGTTGTTTGCCATTTTAGTTTATAATATGGCTCCTGAAGATGTTAATCTGACTGTTTCTACTGACTCTGAAGGAGTAGCTATTCGCTTTAATGAAGATCAGGTTTTACGATTAGAAAAGACTATGAATAACAGCTGAATTTACAATTTTTTAAAAATTTATTTTAGATTTAAAAATGGCTGTCGAACTCAGTGAATCTGATTTAAAGAATTGTAATGAACTATTTGACGAAACAATGAAAGTGTTAAACGTTGATTTTAGTTAATTTGGTTTTGAGAATGATGTAAACAATATAATAAAAGATCATAGTGAACTATTTAACAAAGCAATTAAAGTGATGAACATTGACTGTAGTGATTCAGAAAAAGCAAAAATATTGGCGGGTGTTATTGAAAGGTTAACGTGTCTAAAGGTTGCAAGCTTGGGTGAAGAATAAAAGCGGTTTACTTACTTTTTTTTACATTTTTTTTTTTTAATTTACAAAAATAGGTGGTTTTTAAAAAAAAAATGAGGCCCCATTAAATTTGAGGGGGGAAAACTAATAAAAGGGAAAAAAATTTTGCAGTGACAAAAAATTAAAGCAATACTTTAGTGAATAGACATGGACATATTACCCCACAAACGTTCTAAAAGCGTGACACATGCTTCTCTAAAACCCCGAGTTTCTTCAGGGAGCCCCCCAGAAAAAGTGCTGTTGGCCGTTCGATTGATTAATAACGCCAAAATATAGAACAGGAAGTCGGGGTTTCAAAAAACAGAAAGAATTTTAGCTATCGCGACTGCACGAGTTTTCGGGGGGGGCTTAGATGATTGACCCATCTAGGGTGGGGGAATTATTCATTTATTTTTGCCTTTGTTGTTGTCAGTTCCGTCCTTAATTGGCTTGTGGTGGGGTTTTGCACCTTATGTAGTTCAGCCGGGGTGGGTTTATTTTCTCTCTCTCTCTCTCTAATTTCACTCCCCTTGCAATTCATCCTCGGGTCACGGGGGCGACACTTTTCCTTGAACTGGCTGTTCATGGGCCTCTCCCTGCCCTTTTACCTGCCCACGTGCAACTTCCTTTTAGGTTGGGGTATTCTCACGTGACGTAGGGGGGCATTTTGGCTCCCAAGGGTTTAGGCAGGTTTATTCTTTCACTTAGCGGAAGAGTCCCGGGGAGTGCCCGCCCGTTTTGGGGTTCTCTACCACAGCGTCGAAGGAAACGGTCGGTCCCCTTATTCCTACGCGGCCTGTGGGGAGGGACCCCCCTCTTTTTTTCCGCATCTGCTCGCGGTCCCCCCGAGGGGAAAAGGGGCAAGGTCGCTTGCCCCGCCACTTCGGGGTCACCCAGGGTAGCTGTAAGCATCAGTTTCGGGTTCGTTTGTTTTTGTTGTTACCAGCAATTCTTCTTTTTTTGGGCCAATTTCCTTTTTGTTTTCAAAATTATAAAAGAAATTTTTTTGAGACCGCTTTTTCGGGTTAATTCAATCTTTTAACCTGGCCAGTCAAAAAAAAATCCAACATTCTTTCTCTTTTTATGCATCTGGTGATGGGGTATCGGGGGGATGGGGGAGAACCTGGGATTCGGGGTTTGGTACTTGCTTGGTCTCGCTCGTCCCGCCTCTTCAAATCCCCATTTCTCTTATTCTTCGGCCCCCGCTGTTTGGTGTGAAAGGGGGAACGAGTTTTATTTTGCGAGCGTGCGTAGCATGTTAGTCTTTTGGAGGGCGTTTTGGGAAAAAATTGGGCGTTTTGAATGTTGCTTAAAAGTGGTGATTTTGTGCCATTGAATTTTTTTTTTGAAAAATGTGGGGGCATTTATAAAGCAAGGGTTGCTGTATTGTTCGTTCTTAAGAAAAAAAATTTGAACGGAGTAGGGAAGGATAAAGATTAATTTGCTATTTTTTGTTTGCCTGTAAATGTAATCTTTTACCTTTCGTTGTGAGGTCCCTTTAAAACATTCCCTCATTTGGGTTTGTTTACTTGTTTATGCTCAGGTCTGTGTTGAGCTGGTGTATTAATTATTCGCAAATCCCCCTCGCCCCCATGCGAATGGCTGTTGGGATTTAACAGAAAACGCCGTACTGACGCGGGGTTCCATACCCTTTTTTTTCCCTTCCATTTCCCTTCGTTTCCTCTCCTCCCAGGGGATTCCCTGAAGCTTGCGCTGTTGGGGCCGCGCCTGGTTGGGGAGCCCGGGACTTTGCTGGGGGGGCCCAACCCCCTGCCCGGGGACCTTCAGCACAGCCTGTCCAACGGGAGCTTCTCCCGTCCTGGGCTTCTCAGCCATGTAAACCGGGGGTTATCGTGTCGTCAATTTGGGTGTGTGTGTGTGTGCAAGGGTTTCGGAAATTGAAAGACCCCCGTAAAGAACCGCCCCTTTTGGGGCACCTGATCGCAGGGGCCCCAGGGGACTTTGGGAGGCGGGGTGTTGGGGAACCACATAAGCACGGAAAGGAATGTGTGTGAAAGCTTTTTTATGTTTATGGTTATGTTGTGTGCGTTAAAATGCTTGTTTTGACTATGGGAAAGTCTGTGTGTTGAAATGCTTAATTGGTGTATTTCGTGTGGTTGAAATGCTTGATGTGTTGTGCTGTTGTGTGGTTGGAATGCTTTTTTGGGGACTATATTTTGGGTTGGTTGAATAAATGGGGTGTTGTTTTGTAATCTTTCTTGGTGGTCTTTTGCGGGGGTGTGAGGTCAGTCACCCCCCTTCACTCCCCTTGGGACCACCCTTCGGGCAACCCCAGGGGTGGGTGTGACATTTGGGGGGGCCGTGGGGAGTAAAGGGTTCTGCTGTCTCTTCTTTTGGGGAGTACCTGCCCTTTCCCTGTCTGTTTTGTATACGTTTGTCTTTTGTCGTTTTTGTTTTTGGGGGTTGGCGGGGTGACTCAACTTTGGGGGGAGCTTTGGTACCTGAACAAAAATCTGGTTGACTGGGAATCGGTTAGATAAGGGAATCGCCCGCGTCCAGACCCCCCTTTTCCCCACCGGGTGCCTCACGCGTACGGCCCATAAGACTTTCCTTCTGTTGCCACCACTGCCCCCCTGTTTTGTAGTTAACCAGTTTTTCTTTACCAGGTTATTTAGTACAGGGGGTTGTTTCGGACGTTTGTGTCGTTTTTTTTTTTTTTTTTTCTCCCCGGATTCCGTCTGCATTGTTGTTTTTGTCGGTGAGCCCCACCGAAAATGTTGCTGTGCTGGGAGCGCGGTGTTGCCAGAGGGGAGCAGCCCTTTACTTTTTCCTCCTTCTGTCGGGAGCCCCACCGCACGTGCCGTGTTGTGGGGGGCGGTGGTTTTCCAATGGGAGCAGCCGTAAAATATCCGTGCGGTATCTGTTTTTTTTTTAGTGAAAAATTTTCTTTCCCCTTTATTTTAGAACCGAGGAATATTGTCATGGGAACAACCGGGGCAGGGTATGGGAGCGGCGTCGAAGAAGAAAGGTCTTCAAAAATTAGTCCCCTTTTAAATTCCGTACTTTGACTAAGGGACTTCACCTTTCCAGGCTGTAGCCGAAAATCCCCGGTTTAAATTTCACTACTTCTTCCTAGGGGACTTTTGCGAGACCCCTATGGGGTTTTCAGTCGGGAAGCGTCAGGGTATGGTTAAGCAATGTGGCTTCTGTTGAGCCGCAGAAACCGAAACCCCCTCTTTTCCCCTTCCTCTCTAAGGGGGAGCCCCGGGGGACTTTTTCCCATGGGAAAGCGAGACCCAAGGGGCGGGTCAAAAAGGGGCATCCTCCCGTGCGGGAGGGTGAACCCCCCCAGGACATCGCTTCCGCTTATGTTTCGGAGCGACAGCGACGAGGGTGAGGCCCTCCATAGGGAAGAGGCTGCCCGGAGGGAAGCCTTATAGGGGAAAGGCTGTTTTGCATAGGGAAAGCGGAAAGGATGGAGGGCCCGCGCCGGAGGGACACTAAAAGGAAGCTTGCTAGGGAAAGGGGGTGCCAGGCGGGAACCCCCTAGGGAAAGGGAAAATCGGCGTTTGGGAAGATGCTGCCAGCAGAAGCCCTCGTCGGGGAAAATTAGATCAGGTAGGGGGAGGAAACTTGCGCAGAGAGGAGTTGCAGACAGAAGCACAAAATAGGGAGGAGATGGAACAACTTCTTTTCCCACCCGCATCGTAAAAAAGGGGGATCGACAGGGAAGGATAGGTTTAGAGGCCCAAAATTTAAAACTTCCAAATTCAGACCGGGGGACATTGATATGTTCTTAGGCATTTTGACAAGGGGCTACTTCATACCAAATTGTCGAGGAACAAAAGGGCCCTGCACCTTTTTTCTGTTTCAGGGACTGCAAGGGAGTGTGGCCACCAAATGAAGGGGGGCGTCTTATGCAGACAGCAGTTGGTCTGCGTAAGCGTTCCACCTTTCTCCCGAGGTACGGGGGAAGTTCAGGTCCCTGAAAAAAAAAAACGACGAGACCTTTGGCAGTTTGGAGATAGGCGCGCAAAAAAAAACTGGGTACTGGGCCCAGTTGGGTAAGCTGGAGCTTGAGGATCTGATCTCATCGAACAGCTTCCCAACACTGTGTCCCCAATTGGGTCCGTATAAAGGGGAGACAGCACCACAGGATTTCGCGGCTGCGATTTTTTATGCGAGGGGTTTGCTGAAGCCCCTAGAGCTTATGGGGATCTCCCCCATACGGACAGGAAGACCCCCCACAGGTTTTTGTGGCAAAAGGGCCCCACGACTGCTAGCGGGGTTGAACAAGGCAGGCAGTCATGGGGGCCTCAGCACCCCGACTGTGTTTTCTTTGTGGTCGCCCGGGCCCCATTAGGAAAAATTTCCCTAAAACCCCCAAGTCAGGGGCTGTCCTTCCCAGCGCCTCGGGCCCCCGGCTAAGTGGGGGCCATCCCCGCTTCTGGTGGTACAGAGTGTCCAGTTTTTTTTTTCGTTGTTGGTTCTTCCTTGGGCACACCATAGGGGTTCGGGAGCATCAACGCTCTTTGTGGGTAAGGATTTGGGTTTCCCCTGAGGCCACGGGCCCAGTTATTTATGTGGCGGGTTGGGGCTGGTTTTACCTCCACCCGTCCTTCTGTACCTTTTTCCCCCCCCCACCCCCCACTTCTGTGGGAATAGGGCCATTGGGGGTGGAGCGACCTCGTATTCCCCTTTTCATAGGGAATTTCCATACCTTCGCAACGACCGTCAGTCTGTGTTACGGATTGCCCATAAAGGGGTGGTGGGAGTTACCACCGGCCAAAGAAGAAACCGGAACGGAATTGCGTCCTGTTCTTCAGCCGATCTCTGACGAGGTTCTTGCGAGAGTCGATCCTGCTGCCATAGTCCGTCTTCAGGCCAGGGACTTGGATGTCCAACGCCTGCGACAACGGTGGATCGCCCCGCTCAGTCTGCCTTACACGCCAAGGTGAGCTTTAAGCTCCACAAGGGTTTCCTCTTTAGGGTTTTCACTGGGGCAGATCGGTTGGCCAAGCAACTAGTTGTCCCCAAAGCTTGAGAGAATCTGTTCTCCGGCAGGCCCATGATTCACCCAGGGCAGGCCTATGGGCTCAAACGGACTCTCGAGCGAGTTAGACAGGACTTCTTCTGGCCAGGGATGAATTCTCGGGTTTTAGGCAGTACTGCCGCAGTTGCGATTTTCCTCCCAAACGAAAAAGCCTAAGGGTCGCTTGAGGCGTGTTCCCCTAGGATCATGCCACTGGTTGGGGAGCCATTCAGCAAGGATGGTGTCGACCTGGTGGGACCCATTAACCCACCATCCGATCGCGGTAAAAGCTACATTTTGGTAGTGGTAGACTCTCCCGACTCGAAAACCCAGAGGTTGTCCCGCTTAGGACTTTTCGATGCCCCTACTGTTGCTGTGGCTCTCTGGCGGTTTTGGACGCGCACTGGTGTGCCCAAGAAAAAGTACGGCCGGAAGTTTGTACTGGAGAGCGATCATCATCCTCTCCAGTCCCTGGGCTGGACCCGCCGTCAGTCGTCGACTCATGGGTTAGGCAGCGGAACTGCAGAGTCATGCTTTGACTTTTCGCCATATCCAGGGTTCTAGCAATACGGATGCTGACTATCTCAGCCGAGCTCCGTAACCGGTACAACTATTGGGAGAATCATTGGAGGGACACTTCTCCTCATCTAAAGTTATGTGTTTTTTTTCTGGCTTTTATCAGTAAGTGACAGTTTTCACTTCAGTGTGTTAACAGTAGTGAATCACAACTGGCTCGGATTGCTACTTTCATTGTCTGAAGGCTTGTTTGGTTGATAGATAAGTGTAGTACTATGTATTTCCCTGTATAACTCTATCGTGGAATGTTTTTTTGGATTTATCGTACTCTGTCGATCACAGAGGGTGTGGTTCGGTCCCATTGTTGTGAATTGCACATGCGTCAAGGTTCAAAGGGCACTGTATCTCAGAAACACCATGCTTTTGAAGGGGGGTTTGTCACAAGTTTGTCCACGAGGCCTATGACGATTGACCCATCTAGGGTGGTGCCATTTTCATTTTTTTATTGCCGTTGTTGTTGTCGGTATCCGTCCTTAATGTGGCTTTGGTGTGGTTGCACCTTAATGTAGTTCAGCTCAGTTAGGTTTACTCTCTCTCTCTCTCTCTCCTCTCTCTCTCTTCTCTCTCTCTCCCCTCTCTCTCTCTCTCTCTCTAATTTCACTGCCC
Source organism: Conus ventricosus (assembly GCA_018398815.1). Classification (NCBI taxonomy): domain Eukaryota; kingdom Metazoa; phylum Mollusca; class Gastropoda; order Neogastropoda; family Conidae; genus Conus; species Conus ventricosus. Next base: position 70,696 of record JAFLJL010000296.1, on the reverse strand, counting down.
GTGCAATTCATCCTGCAGGTTCACGGGTGGCTGGCACTTTTCTCTTGAACTGGCTGCTCTATCGGCCTCTAAACCTGTCCTTTTACCTGCTGCACGTGCAACATTCCTCTTAGGCTTGAGGTATTCTCACTGTGACGTAGGGTGGCATGTTGGCTGCCATAGGGTAGGCAGGTTTTTCTCTTCACTCGAGCGGAAGATGTCCCTGGGAGCGCCCGCTCCGGTTTTGGTTCTCTACCACAGCGTCGAAGGTACGGTCGGTACCTTCATTCCTACAGTCGGCCTGTAGTGGGAGGGACGTCATCTCTTTTCCGCATCTGCTCTGCTGGTCCTCTCGACTGGACAGAGGGCAGAGAGTCGCTTGACCCGCCACTTCTGGGTCACCCACGGGTAGCTGGTAAGCATCAGTTTCGTGGTTCGTTTGTTTTTGTTGTTAGCCGGCTAATTCTTCTCTTTTGCGCAATTTCCTTTTTGTTTTCAAAATTATAAAAGAAATATTGTTTGAGACCGCTTTTTCTGGTTAATTCAATCTTTAACCTGGCCAGTCAAAATTATATTCAACATTCTTTCTCCTTTGTATGCATCTGGTGATGCGGTAGTCGGTGGGGATGGGGGAGAACCTGGTGATTCAGGGTTGGTACTTGCTTGGTCTCGCTCGTCCGCCTCTGTCACAATCACCGGTCTCTTATTCTTCGGCCACCGTCTGTTTGTGTGTGCAAGGGAACGAGTTTTATGTTTGCGAGCGTGTGTACGCATGATTAGTCGTTTGGATGCGTGGTTGGAGAATTGTGTCGTTTTGAGATGTTGCTATAAAATGTGGTGATAATTGTGCCATTGAATTATTATTTGCAAATGTGGTGGCAGTTATAAAGCAATGGTTGCTGTATTAGTTCAGTTCTTAAGAAAGGAAAATGTTGAACGTGAGTGAGGGAAGGATAAAGATATAATTTGCTATTCGTTTGTTTAGCCTGTGAATGTAATCTCTTACCTGCTTCGTGTGAGGAGACCCTAGCGAACATTCCTCAGTTGGTTTGTTTACTGTGTTATGCTCAGGTCTGTGTTGAGCTGGTGCTATTAATGTATTCAGCAAACCTCCCCTCGCCCATCATGCGAATGGCTGTTAGGATTTAACAGCATATGTCAGACCGTACTGACTGCGGGGTTCCAGTACCCTTCTTCTTTCCTTCCAGTTCCTTCCGTTTCCTCTCCTCCCGGGGGATTCGCCCGAAGTATGCGCTGTTGGGGCCGCGCACTGGTTGAGGAGCACGTGGACTTTGCTGGAGGGTCCTAACCCCTGTCCGGGACCTTCAGCGACAACGCCTCGTCCCACGGGATGCGATCTCCACTGTCCTCGGACTTCATACAGCCCATGTGACCAGTGTGGTTAGCTCTGTGTCGTGCAATTTGGGTGTGTGTGTGTGTGTGTCAATGGTGTCGGCATTGAAAGACACTCCGTTCAAGAACCGACCCGGTTTGGGGCACCTGATGCGACACGGTGCTCCTAGTGGACTTTGGAAAGGCAGGGGTGTTGGGGAACCACATGAAGCACGGAAAGAATGTGTGCAGGAAATGCTTATTTATGATTATGGTTATGTTGTGTGCGTTGAAATGCTTGTTTGTGACTATGGGTATGTCGTGTGTTTTGAAAAGCTTAATTGTGTGTATGTCGTGTGTGTTGAAATGCTTGATTGTGATTGTGCATGTAGTGTGTGTTGGAATGCTTATTTGTGACTATGTGTGTGTTGGTGTGAATAAATGGGGTGTTGTATTGTAATCTTTCTTGTGTGGTCTCTTGCGGGCGTGTGAGGTCAGTCACTCCCTTCACTCCCATCTGGACCGATCCTGTCAGGGCAGACCTCAAGGGGTCGGTCGTGACAGCGACCTTAATTCTGACTGGGTTGACTACATGCTTACACAGTTTAACCATGCAAGTGAGGAGGCAAAGTTAAGGGGTTCTGGCTGGTCTGAAGGGACAGTCCTTGAAATCAGATTGAAACAAACAAAGTTCTATCCTATAGTTGGCAATTCTTAACTTCCTCTTCCAAAAGAGTTAAGAGTTAAAACGAGCAGTCTTAAACATACATAATTCTGACAGCATGTGTTTTATGTGGTGTGTTTTAGCGCATTTACATCCTGTTAAAAATCATGCAAACAGAGAATCTAATTATGAACAATATAAGCATGAACTGAACTTTGATAGCATAACCTTTTCAGTGAGTATAGAAAGTATATCTCAGTTTGAAGAGCAAAACAAACCAATCACTGTAAACGTATACACATGGTCTGTAGTAGACAATCTGGTGCCTCTAAGGATTTCTCCAAACGCTCCTACTTTAGGCGAATCACTTAACAAACAGGTAGACGTGATACTGTTTGCAGATAGTACAAGAGTCATTATGTATTAATCAGAACAATAAGCAGACTTATGGCTTTTACATCAAAGGATCATGCTAAACAAGGGCTTTGTAGAAGGTGTCTGGTCAGAATCGCCACGCTGGAAGCAGCTGCCAGTCATAAGAAACATTGTAAAAGTTTTGTAGACTGTGAAACCGAACTCCTCACACCTAAACCAGGGTCTAAGGTCAGTTTTAAGAATGTACGCAAAATGCAAATGAGCCCATATGTGGTTTATGCTGACTTTGAATCGCTCTTGCCACAGTACTACGGCCCACACCAAGAACAAAAATCAACCTTATTAACCTACCATCAGATCTGTTCTTATGCGTTTATTGTTGTTAGGTCAGATGGGCCACACACACGCCCAGAGATTTACAGAGGCCCCAATGCAGCTAGTAGATTTTTAAAGCAGATGAAACAACTTTGCAATTACCACTCCAACCAACTAAATCTTTTAGTCATTGTTATGACCCCTGAAGACCAAGAACGCTATGACTCATCTACACACTGTTGGATATGCAATAGAGAATTATTAGGTGACACAGTGAGAGACCACGATCACATTACTGGCAAATTTAGAGGGGCCGCGCACAACAATTGTAATCTTCAGCTTAAGGTTGACCCAAAAAAATGGAAACTGCCTATCTTCTTTCATAACTTACGAGGCTACGATTCTCATTTTATCAAGCAAGCAGTGACTTCTGAATATAAGAGTGTTACCTGCATTGCACAATCTTCAGAAAAGTACATGACTTTTACTCTTGATTGTTTATCCTTTTATGACTCTGCCCAACATCTGATGGCTAGTTTAGATAAGTTAGCGGGATCTCTACAAGAATTTCAAATCACAAAACAATATTTTGATCCATCTTTAGTGCGCAAAGGCGTCTATCCTTATGAATACATGAACTCGTGGGACAGGTTTGATGAAGACTCACTTCCCCCGAAAGGCGCTTACTTTTCTAGTCTTAGAGGCAAAGACATAACTGATGCTGACTATGAATACGCACAGAAAGCCTGGACAGAATTACACTGTCAAACAATGGGCGATTATAACGATTAATATATAATGGCTGACGTGTGTTTATTAGCAGACGTCTTCCAGAATTAAAGATCTACATGCATGAAACATTACTGTCTAGACTCATCACATTACATCTCTGCGCCTGGCCTTTCTTGGCATGCATTCGTAAAGTCTACAAACATCCAGACTGACTTAATTTCTGATTACTCACACTTCAAATGATTGAAGACGGCCTAAGGGGAGGTATTAGCATGGCCTGTCATCCTTACTGCAAAGCCAACAACAAGTATTTAGATGATTATGTCCCAACTAAACCATCCAACTATCTAATGTACTTAGACGCTAAGAATCTGTATGGGTGGGCTATGAGCCAGCCACTTCCATTACTTAACTTCAGGATGTACACGGGGCATGGTACAAATAATTTTCAAGGGGCATTAAAGTGGTTGGACAGTTTGACGTCAGATCAACAGTAGGGTTTTTTATTCTAGAAGTAGATTTAGAATACCCGTGAACTGCATGACCTCCACAACGATTATCCTCTGGCTGCAGAAAGATAAAAATAGTCCCACAGAACCTCCTAAACTTGTGCCTAATCTTCGCCATAAACTAATTTATGTTTGTCATTACAGACTGTTACAGTTTTATCTAAGACACGAACTGAAACTGACTGCTGTTCATAGAATCATTGTTTTTGACTAAGAGCCCTTTATGGGGCCATACATCAAAAGAATACGATTTTAGAACCCAAGCCACTGATGTTTCAGAAAAAGATTTCTTTAAACTGATGAACAACGGCTGTTTTGGGGCAAAACTATGAAAATCCACACAAACGTAAAGATTGAAATTAGCTACAAAAGAAAACCAAGCAATTAATTTGGGCCTCTAAACCCAACTATCAAGACTTTAGAAGATTTAACAACAGCTTGGTTGGCATTATGATGAAAGAAAAAGGATGTTAAGTTGGACAAGCCGGTTTTTATTGGCTTTACTGTATTAGAGTTGTCAAAGTTTTGATGTTAAATTTTCTGTATGACTACTTTAAACCGCAGTACCCAGAACAAGTGTACTTTACACAGACACTGACTCTTTTATTCTAGACGTCCCCACAGAAGACTTTTACAAAGGCTTAGAAACAAAGTAGCTAAAGGAACTGAGGGGTGGTACGACACATGCGACTATCCAAAAGATAGTCCTTTACATTCAACTGTGAACAAGAAAGTGTTTGGGAAAATGAAGGATGAACTTAATGGGACATTTTATAAAAAAATTTATGTTGGTTTGCGGTCAAAGATGTATAGCGTTGCCAGCCAGACTTCTGTAATGAAAAAGGCTAAGGGCATAAGTAAAGAAGTTGTCAAAAAAAAATAACTCACGATAACTACAAGCAAGCTCTGTTTGAAAACAAAGAAATTTTATCACACAAATGTTAATCTGCGCTCTACTCTCCATCACGTAAACACAACTGCTGTTAACAAGAAATCACTAGTCTCTAACAATAACAAGAGAACTTACGTCAATGCTGAGTTTTTCATATGCGTAGGGCATTGGAGAACTTTAAAAATTAACTCGACTGACTTGTCCTGTACTTTAAATTAAGAACCTAACAAGAACTTAACTTAAGAACCTAACTATACTTAACAAGAACTTATAATTTTTTTCACTTAACTTGTAATTTACTTGCACTTAACTTAAAAAGTACTTTCTATAACTAACTTAACTTGTACTTACTAGTTCTTTAAATTGTACTTTATTTAGTTCTTTAAAACTATTCCATAGAAAATGGGTCTACAAAAAGGAGGTTGCACTTCTTTTGCAGAAGTTGGTTCTTCTTCTTTTACTGTGGGGGTTTGTGACTTTGCTGCTAAGATGGCGTTAGACATTTTATGCTAAAACCCACCAACAACAACAGCAACACCCAATACATAATGATACATCTTATCGTTTGATTGTGTTGTTTTTGTTGTTAATTGCATTGTGATTGTGTTGTTGTTAATTGGGTTGATGTTGTTGGTTGTGATGTTGTATTACTATCTAACAAATTTTTTTTTTTCTGATTGTTTTTCTTTTCTCAGTCTGTGCCATTCAACTAGTCTATGGCTGGCCGCAACACGTCCAGGATTTTTAGCTTTGTAACACTGTTCACCTATGGTACATTCACTTGCAGAGCACTCCCCCTGCGGTACATTCACTTGCGGTACATTCTGCTCCTGCGGAGGGTCCTGCGGCGTCTTCTCGCTCATTTTTTTTTTAAATTTCGATTTAATTTAATATGGTCAAAATTAATATGTTAAAAGTAATCATTCCCATGATGAATGGCATAACATCATCCCAAATCTGCAATACATGTCAACATGCAAGAGTTTCTAGCGACTTGTTTAAACTGGATCTTGTGATAAGTCGTATTTTTAAATCTTCTTCTGAAACAACTGGCGCCATCTTACTTGCTAACTTAGCATATAGACTAATCTTGTCTACCCACCGATCTAACCATTTCTGACCCTAACTGCGCTTCGTAAACCTAGCGTAGTACTTCTCAACGTCTGATGTAGACAGTTGTTGGGTTTTTTCAACACTTAGTAAGTGCCTAAATACTGTTTAGTTTTTCCACAAGCAGCTGGAGATAAATCTTTCTTTATTTGGGAGTTTGGGCTGCTGAGTACCTACCCGGGGTAGTCTGCTTGCTCCCACACTTTAATAGTTCGTCAAAAATCCATTTTAAAAAGCAATAAAAAAAATAATATAATACTTTTAAAAACCATGAGTTTAACGTGGGTTTAAATTTTGCAGTGCCTATCGTTGGTGTTATAGTTTTTAAATTTAAACCCTTGCAAAATGTTTTATAGGAATAAAGCCGCCCAACATGGGAAAGATAGAAGATTTGCCAAAACTAGTTGCAACCTTATTTTTAGTTTTAACAACAAAAGATTATCTGATTAAAAAGCACATAGACAGTCTTTCGTATTATGATTATTTTAATTTTTTTTTAGTTAATAAAAAGATGAGTGAAAAAAAGTTATCAATACGATTTACCATTCTGCTGTAATTGGGGGGCCTTAGTATAGGCTATAGTGTTTAGCAAAAAACAGTTTAAAATGAGGCCACCGACCTAGGAAGGTTAGACATTGAGGACGTTGTTAATTACTGCAGGGATTGCGTCAAAAGACTTTCATGTAACCAGGGATTATCCCAGAAAATATTAATGCATAAAAGATTAATCTAGAAAATATTGATTTAAAAAAAGATGTCTGGATTAGTTCTGATTGTGGGAGAAACTATTGTTAACGCCTTGGGCCCTTTTCTGGAAGCAATTATATGTTTAGTAAATTGAGGTCCGATGAAAAAGAGAACGTCATAACAAGGCAATGGAAGATTTAGCCAAGGCAAGAGACGCTTACGAGAAAAGACGAATTGCTCACTTAGACTTTATAATAAAAAGTTAAGAGAACAGGGCCATGCAGAGCCACACATTTACAGACGTTGATGACGCAATGAATGAGTATTACTTAGTGACAGGAAAGAAGTTTTTAGCATCGCCCCGCCAGAACTGTCTGATTTATGAACCATCTGAGGAACAGAAGACTGCAGAGATATTTTTTTTATTGCAGTTGGCATGACCTCATCTACTTGTTGCTCACTTTCTTGTGTAAAATAAATGCATTTAAATATGACAATACGAAGTACAAAATAGATATTTTCTCCTAAAGGCTATTGGAAAGGAAAGACTGCTATTGAAAAACTGAGTAAAGCTGCTAGAGTGTCTGAATCAGATGCGAAAGACTGGATTCAAAACAGGCAATTTGCAAATATATCTGCCTGACCCAAAAAGAATAATAAGGCCTAGATTTGTTAACTCGGTTTCCAAATGACACCCATGAGATGGACTTGCTGTATCTTCCACATGACAAAGTTAGAAGAAAAAAGTTTAAGTATGCTCTGACAGTTGTTGACATGCTTCAAGATACAAAGACGCTGAACCGTTAACAGATAAAAGCTCAACTGCTGTGGCTGTGGCTTTACAACAAATAACATGCGAGGCCCATTAAAGCATCCTAGGATGATTCAATTTGATGATGGAAAAGAGTTTAAAGGCTCTGTAAACCAACTGTTTTTAAAACACATGTTACAGTTAAGAGAGGGATCCCAGGCAACCATCGATCACCAGCCCTATAGAAAACTTTAATAAGAATCTAGCTGAACGCCTGTTACCTACCAATACACAAGAAATTATGGACACTACGAAGTACAGAGCACGCAACACAGAATGGTTAGGAGATTGCCAGCAGTCTTACGTGCCATGAACAATGAAGAATTTAAAGCAACGGCCTTAAACCAGTAAACGCAATCAAATTAAAAAAAAATAGCATTACTGAAGATGCGCAGGGGCTCAAAAACTCTTGCCGTTTGGACTAAAAGTAAGATACTTGTATGCTCCTGGAGAGGCAGAAGGCGATGCTAGAATTAGAGCTACAGATCCTATATGGAGCGTAGACGTATATGAAGTTGAAAGAATTATGAAAACAACCCTCCCGTGTATTATTTAAGAGAGACTCTCTCTTCTAAAAAGCCTGCCCCTAAAAGATCCTTTGTTCGTGAAGAGCTGCAAGTTGTCCCGCCAAACACAGTGAGTTAACACAAAAAATAGTATTTATTTTTTGCTAAACTTCTTTTTTTGTTAAACTTATTTTTGTGGCCTATTTTGGGTTTAACCGATCATGTGTTTGTTTTTTCAATGTTCTGTTTAATTGCATCAGTGTCTACCTGTCCTGAGGTAAAAGTCTTTCTCCACTCCTTTCGAAGTTCAATCTTTTGTCGTCTATAATCCTCACCATCGGCCATAAGCTTCGGAAATTCTTCGTCTGTACTGTTTTCATCCTGTAATGATTTGCTTATTTTTAATCTTAATGAACAAAGTTTTGCTGATGCTAGGGCTACAATGGCAGTGTGCTTTTGTAATTTAGGAGTTAATGTTTTTAAAACGGCACTTACAATCATAGACATGGCGCCTAAACCTAAACCAAGGCCCCCTAATGCTAAAGAGGCTGGCGCTCCAACCCCAGTAGCTAAAACAGCAACACTAGACCCAACACTTACGCTAGCTACAGCTGAGGAGCCAGTAATTACATAAGAAAGAGTATTTTAAAGCTTTAGCATATTTCTTTCTGACAGCCCTATACTTATCCAAGTCGCTTTCTATTTCCTTTTGAAGTTCGGTTATTTGCTCTAACCTAAACTGTTGAACCTCCATTTTTTAAATAAGATTATTTTGTTTAATTAATCTTGTACATATCTTCTTATTAATTCTTCTGGCAGCACTTCATTAACAGAGTAAAACGCAATAAAATCAACATACTTAATGAAAATAAAGTCGAGTTAGTTTGTCTTTGTCAACCATCACAGTAACCTTGTCAGATGATCAAGGTGGTTTATTTCGTCTCCGTGTTTAGTAATTGCAATAACGAGCTTAAGAGGGGCATCCAAGTTTTCAGCCTTTATCTGTATACCTCTGATTAACGTTTGTTCTGGCAAACTAGTATCGCCCTCCCTCGGAGTAATAAATAAGCGAAAAATCATCGTCATTTGCCTAGGTAGTCGCTGTAGCGTTGGGGTAAATTCTAAGCCGACAGTATCACCCCCCACTTCATCTAAGGACTTCTTTCTCTGTAGCATATATTCAGAACCCTGCCTAGGTATTTCAATCTGTTTTTCTGTTGTGCTCCTGGAACTAAGCTAACAAGAATGGGTCCTGCATTTAAGGCTTTTCTAAAATTGTTTTCTTATCAAAGTATACATTAGGGCTTCGTAGTTCAAACTTTAAATTCCAAGCAATTTCAGGAAGCAACGCCCAAGCATTCTCTCTTTTATGAAGTTTGTATCATGTTTGCCAATATCGTTTGCCCTTAATTTCTTATCTCTTCTAGGGTAGGATATTGCTGTCGTGTTTTGTCTTCAATTTCTGTTCGTTTGTAAACCCCATCATCTGTGTACTCAAATCCATAAACATTTCCTGGCACTCCTATAAGAATCAAACTCAGTTGTGTCTGCTAGGTCTTTTAACTCTACTGCAACGCATTTAGGAGCTAGCTGCGCTTTTGATTCTGGCCCCCGAGACATTCTTTTTAATATTAAAATTATAATAAACAATCTACAATAAACAATCTACAATAAACAAACGTAATTGAACTGGGGGGTCAGTCCGTAAGCATAGCTTAGCATGCTTAGATGTTTCTAACTGCTCTTTTATTTTTTTTAGCTCATCTTTGTCCCTTATTATATAATTTTCACTTAAACATTCTTCAAAACTATCTTTGTCCTTATGTAAAATAATACAACTGATTTTAACTGCGATCGAAAGTCTTTTAAGACAGCATTGTATTTTTGAGTTAAGAGCCACACAGAAACTAAGGCGTGGCGCCACTAAAGGCTAGCTTTGACAGAGCTTTCTTTTTTTAACAATGTCTCGTTCAGCTGAACAGTCATCATAATAAACAGTGTTTCAGTTCCTTCAAATAGTCTATAGTAATGTTCTAAACAGTCGCTCAGTTTGTCGCTAGATCAACTAAAAATATATTGTCGTCTGTCCAAATAAACTTCCTTTCTTTGTAAGACTTGTTGTGCTTAATGGTTGTGCAGAATATAACAATGTGCTCGTAATGAAACCTGTATATTGTTTGTAACAAATCAAGTATGAAGACAGTTTTCCCACACCCTGTAATCCCGCAGATAAGAGAACAGTGCAGATCTTTAGGAAGAAACTTCAAGCTATCCATCTGTTTTTATTAGAATATTTCTTCTGCATTTTAATAAGCCACGTCTTTAGTCTGTTTTCTTCAATGTTTAACTGAGCATCACAAACCATAAAAACATGCATTTTTATTGGGAGTTTCCATCTGCTTTCCTGTGAATATTTATTTTTATACCATCTTGCCTACCCTTTCTCCACTTCCAAACAATCTGTTGTCAAATGTGGATCTAAAATCCAGCCACAGCCCATATTTAGTTATTAAGTAGTCTTCGGTCTTACATCATAAAGGCGAAGTTTTTTACATACGCGATCAACTGCAGGATCTCTTTGCCTACCTCCAGCGAACAACTTTCTTATTTCATCGAAGTGTTGTGAGGTAAAAGTCCGCGCCCCGAATACAACTGATCAGATTTGCCATTATTGCACAGTCAACCTTCTCAATTTTTGGATTATAAAACGCTTCTGATTCTCTATGAAAAGGAGTTGTTTCTCTCAGTAAACAAGAACAAAATTCCTTTTAAAGACTTCAGAGACTAATTTTAGATGTATGTTCTAGAGAGTGTCTCGCTTGTTTCTATTTTCTGTAGTGGAATGTATACTCTTTCATAATAAATAACTATTTTATTTTTATACTGGGTTAAGATGTTCTGGCCAGTTCGGGGTTAGTAACAACATCAAACTCAAGAGAAATGTCGCTGACTGTGTATTTAGCTAAAGGGTCTTCAGACAGAACGACACAATCGCTAGGATTAAATGTCAGTTCATAAGTAAGTTTTTCTTTTAGTGCGCCTTGGTAATATGGCATATGCGTCTTTAACAGCTCAAAATCTAGAGGGATGCAGAATCTGTTGCCAAATGCTTCTGCTACTGCCTCATCTTTAACATCACCCTTTGCATCCCCCGCTTTAAGCCTGTGCTTGAGGCCATTTGGGCCTTGTATTCCCTGATAAATTTCTCTTCCCTTTCTTTTTTAGGTAGCCATAGGTCAGAATAGAGGGCAAAAATGTCTGCCTCGCCTATACAAAGACTTCTCTGCCCTCCAGTTTGATTGCTATATGTTTAACGATAGCCCTGCCCAAATTAGCAACAACAGTAGCATTATGATCTTCCGATTTAATATCTATTTTGAATGATAGTTTAGCAGTGCCTGGCATTATAACATCGCCAGCGCCAAGATCCGGAAACTTGACTATTAAAACTTGTCCCAGGCTGAACTGTTGATGGAGTATTTACACTAATTACAGTCTGCCTTTTACCTTTTACGCCATGGGGTTCCTTCTCTTTTCTGTATGGATCGAGGTCACAACCATATGAGTTCATTTTATAAACAAAAAAGAATATAAATAAAAATATGTCTGAAAATTTTGACGCGCCTGATCCTTCTGAAGAAGAAAGAGATCTGCCAGGTCCTTCATTTGAAGAAGAATGAAACAGAATTAGTTCCTTCATTGCGCGAAGAACTTGAAAGAGCAGCAGAAGGTTCTTCAATCCCTTCATTAGAAGAAGCAGAAACACCCCCTTCAGTTAGTGCATCTCGTGCAGAACTATTAACAAATAGAATTAACTCATTCTACATAAGCTTAGGACTAGAGCCGCCAGAAGGTCATAGTCCTTTTGATTTTAAGATGGATAAAAGCAACCATCTGTATATAAAAACTAGCAGAGGAAATTTTGTAAGAGTTACTACAAAGCCAGACCCAACTAATGTTTTTAAAACTAAACACAATAGACAGAGGATTCCTGTTGCGACCAAAGGCGATTAAATATTTTAAATTTAAGGCCTGAGGCTGTTAGTCTTTTACAGAACTTGGGGCAAGAAGTTGCCAAACACGATCTGAAATAGAAATGACCTCTTTTCAAGATTTAGGACCAAGAATAAATGACTTTAGCGATCATTAAGCCTCAGGATTTCACGCATAGGCAATGGAGAATCGTCAATTGTTTCTAATGTTTTTCTGACTGTTTCCTCATTAAAACTCGTGAAGAGAGCGAGAGAGTGAGAGAGAGAGAGAGAGAGAGAGAGAGAGAGAGAGAGAAGTGAGAGAGAGAAGGGAGAGAGAGAGAGAGAGAGAGAGAGAGAGAGAGAGAGAGAGAGAGAGAGAGAGAGAGAGAGAGAGAGAGAGAGAGACTACGCACACATGCATGTACATACGCATGCCTGGGCACACACGCACACAAACACACACACATACATTTCCTCATTCATGCACTCCCTTACATACAGGAGGGACACAAACCGTTGAAGGAGGTATGATAGGCAGAGATACAGGAGGGATACAAACCCGTTGAAGGAGGTATGATAGGTCAGAGATGGATGGGGCAGAAAGGAGGTCAAAGCCGAGGGAACAAATCATATAATTATTCCCATAATATTGCATAATAGGGTAACAGGGCTATGTGAATGTCAATACGGATAATCATGGAAGACATATGGATAGTCATGGGAAGAAAACGAGAGACACAAAATCGTATAATAGCCGCATTCTTATATTATGGATATCCTAATTCATTACATGCTACACCCAACTCTTAAAACTCCTTTCCTTCTACCTCAAATATCTCCGAATTTCTGATTTGAATCTTATTTTAAAGAAGAAACAAAACAAAACAAAAAAACAAAAAAATGATATGTAGTAGTTCCATGGCATTATAGTATACTTATTACAAGTTGCAGCTTTTGGACTGCTCATTATTAATAGGCCTAAATAGTGTACGACGAACAAAGAGAAATAATTATGACAATGATATTTGATAAATTTTCGTCATTAGCTATTTAGCCGCTTCGACCTTATTGGACTATGTGACCTTTTTACTTCTTAACTTCGCGGCATCACAAAACGAACACATGTCTTTCATCTTGGTCAAAAGGAACTTCATCTTTTGAAAAGTTCGGTTCTGTCTTCTACCGCAAGACTTCAGAGGTTCAAGATCCAGCTTTGTCGGCAGTGTGTGTGTATGTATGTGTGTGTGTGTGTGTGTGTGTGTGCGCGTGCGTGCGTGCGTGCGTGCGTGCGTGCGTGCGTGCGTGCGTGCGTGCGTGCGTGCGTGCGTGCGTGCGTGCGTGCGTGCGGGGTGTGTGTGTGTGTGTGTGTGCTGGCTGAATCATAAAATCACAGATCGCAGAGCATCTTGTTATTTGTGATGATGATGACGATGACGATGATGATGATGATGATGATGATGATGATAATTCACAAAGGGCTAATTGTGACCCATTTAAAAGGGCCCTACACAGTTTTCCTTTCTATGAAAGAGTAAGTAAAAATGATCAATGCAGAGAGCTCTACTCACTCTTTTATAAGTAAGCAGAAATGGACCCCTTGTAAAAAAAAAGAAAAGTATAACGAACTAGGCTACAATAAACAATTCTCCAATGAAAGATGTTTTTAGCCTTCAGTTAGAAGCAATGTGTCTTGTCCAGAAATGTGGGACCTTCTTGAAAGGTTAGTTACTTTCGTTTGTTACCCTGTAAGGGAAGATTGGTTAATGCGGGCCAGTAGATAAATTGGGCTGGTGCTAATTTGAGAAAACTATGACGAGATAAGTTCAGATCTTTTGTGTGCTACATTGTCAGCATGCATAACTTCCTCTGCTAGAAAACCATGGCTGGTCGCGGGAAAGGATACCAGCAGTAATCATTAGAAACATTTTGTACTAATTCTTCACCTCTATGGTTCTGTTAAATCAAAGACATGGCTAACATAATGGGAATTGTTAGCTTTCTGTTTCAACGAATTCTAACATATTATTTGTAAACGCCCTTGAAACAAACATTAGAGTAATATTTTGATGTGCTGTCATGGTAGAGGATTTTTAATGACCATGGTTAAAATGGATAAGATGAACTCCCCCTGATGGGCTAAGTTGGGCTGGGAGCTCAATTAAGCCTACTGTGATCAGTTTATACCCACTTCATTAGAAGTTGATAGCGGTTGTTTTTTCTCAGTGATCAGTAATTATTGATAGAGCCTGATGTGTGTGTATGTGTTGTGTGGTGTGTGTGTGTGTGTATGTGTGTGTGTGTGTGTGTGTGTGTGTGTGTGTGTGTGTGTGTGTGTGTGTGCGTGCGTGTGTGTGTGTGTGTGTGTGTGTGTGTGTGTGTGTGTGTGTGTGTGTGTGTGTGTGTGTGTGTGTGTGTGTGTGTGTGTGTGTGTGTGTGTGTGTGTGTGTGTGTGTGTGTGCGTGCGCATGCATGCATGCATGCACGTACGAGGCATCCACATATTTAGAAGAAACATATCCAAATATTGACGGTGCTTTGAATGTTTCTTTTGTTTTCGAACATTAATTCGTTTGTCTTCTTTCAAAGAAGCCATCCAAAACAAAAGATACTTTATATAAATGTGTTATGTTTCACATTTTGAACATGATTATATTTAGGCCTTAGGTGCCTTAAAACGAGCGTAATGAAAAAAACCCATTTTGAACGTCACGTTCTGCATTTTTTTCTGCGTTGTTTGTTTAATTAAACTAGATAAAAGCTTTAGAAAAGAAATAGTTTATCCTTTCAACCAAATACTATGTTAATTGATTTCAAATCACGGCTTCCTTGGAGCTTTGAATGCCTTAAAAAGACTGCAGTAAAACAAAGCCAAATGATGCCTGAAGCTCTGCATTATGGCGTCTGATAACTTTTGGGTTACTTGTGACTAAAATGGGTCACTTTGACTCGTTTGTAAATTCATGATTTTAAGTGCCCTAGAAGCACTGCAATTAAAGCAAGACAACTGAAAGTATCTGTTCTGCGATTTGGTCTTGTATTAGCTTTTAGACTTTATTATGTTTGTGTTTCTGTTCTGACAATTAAGGATAATCATTTACTTTTTAAGTTTAGTTTATGAATGTGTTGAGACCGTAGGTGTCTTTAAATGGATTATCGAACAAGCTCACACATCGTATTATGGCCAAGAGACAAACAATATTGGTTTGGGTTTATGACTAATGCGTGTCGGTTAATATAGGCCCGTGGCCCAATATTTACCACACCCTGGTCCATTTAACCCGAAATGATGTCTAAAGTGGGCTTCCTTTTCTTTAAGAATTTTATTATTTCTTATATAGAACTTTTGAAATAAAGATAGCCATTTGATGGCTGTACTATATGAAGCTCTTCTGGTAAGGTTTACAAATAATAAACCTTGAGTGAAGTGAAACTAGTGAAGGAGGTAGGGTTGCATTTCTTAGGGGTTCTAACTTACCCAATCTTCCCCTACTTTCGTTGTGCTGAATGTCCTAGGCCTACGATATTGATAAAAACAACACATTTGACAGCACACACCACACACACACACACACACACACACACACACACACACACACACACACACACACACGAATGGAAATTTGACTTTCGTCGAAAATTTATGATAAAAAAAATCACTTGCGACAATTTTTTTTATTTTATTATGGCAGGCTGCATTATTTTCTGTGATATTTTGACGCTCAACCGCGGCGACGTTTTTTCACTTTGCAGAAAAAATCGTCGCTGTGAAATATTAACGCTGCGACCATATTTCACAGGAAATGTTAACTCTAGTAGTAAGATTTCACGTGAAAATGTGTCGCAAGCGACAGTCTTCACTGACTACAATATTTCACAGTGTCCTGTCGCAAAAAGCTGTCGCAAAATTTCGAGCGACAGTATTTTATGGACTGCTACAATATTCTATAGGACATTTTTCGTGAAAAGTTGTCGCACGACAATTTTTTCCCGCCAATATTGTCGCTGCAACAATGTTTCACGTGAAATGCTATCGCTGCGATACAATTCCATGGCGACAGTATTATATACGACACCGGCGTCTCCTGTCTCTCGCTGCTGTCGTCAAGAGCCGATGCATTCGATTCACGCTCAAGTCGCCTCCAACGTCCAACTGACTCTCATCGTTCTTTTGAGCACTTTTCTTTTTTTCTTTTCTCTGTTTGTTTCTTGATCGACTGACGATCGTTGGGCATCTTGACGGCAGATCAGAAGCAACAGGAGTCACGCTGTACAGGGAACCGTCTTTCGAAGCAGTTACGACAGGGTGGCTGTCATAACACTCAAGCCGCTCAGCAAAAAGAAGGGACAAAAAACCTAAGTTCAAAAAAAAACTGTTCGCTGTGCAGCGAGAGCTCAGCCGGGCACGTCCGCTCCCTTCGGCGTAGCAGTGTTCACTCCATTGGACAATGATTTTAAAAGAGAATAAATGTGTATATTCAGTTCTAGTCGACTCGCCCATTCGTCTTGCAGGTCCTCATAAATGGAACACCTACTATGCAAACTTGACTTGAAAAAACATATTTAGAAAATGTCTAATTTCGACCACTGACACACAGTTAAGATGGTTCCAGTATAGATTGTTTACTTAGAATCCTTCCGACAGGCAGATATCTATTTCTTTGCAAAATTATTGCTTCGTCTCTGTGTGCCTTGTGCGATGCGGAAGAAGAAACTATTATACATTTAATTTGGAACTGTCAGGCTGCAAAAATTTTTTGGAACAGTCTGCAGAGACTGCAGAACAGTACTTGCGAAACGTGTGTCAACCTAACTTTTTCTGAAAATCTTATTTTATTTGGGACCAGTGAGGGCGTTATCACTAATAAAGGTGTTAGATCTGATAATTTTATTGGCTAAATTCTATATTTACAAATGCAAATGGAAAAGGAGCAAACCACGCATTACTGCTTCCATCGGGCTACTGAAACAAAGATACTCAGTAGAGTGCTACTGTAATGCAATGAAAGGAGAAAATAACTTTTTGATCATCAATGGCTCCGTATAAACCTCTGATAGAACTTTAAGACTTTGTTAACAAAGTATGTTTTCATATACTCTTGGATGCTGCATGAATATCTACAATATGAATGTCTCTGCCATAAGGCCTAACTTACTTCGCTGAGTCTTAATATCAGGCGTATAGTTTGTCAGTTACTTTCTGTTTTTCCTCTCTTGTCCCGACGGTGCAGCACATCATTGACATCTTGACTACCACCTCTCCCTTAACTCCATCCCTTTACCCCTACAATCTCTCTCTCTCTCTCTCTCTCTCTCTCTCTCTCTCTCTCTCTCCCCTCTCTCTCTCTTCCTCTCTCTCTCTCTCTCTCTCTCTTCCTCTCTCTCCCTCTCTCTCTCTCCCTCTCTCTCTCTGTGCTGTGTTTTCCTGAGCGTATATATTCTTTCCACCTGTCAGCCTGTTGCATCCCCCCCAGCATCCCCTTCCCCCCTCGCCACCTCCCCTCCCCCCCCCTCCCACTCACGCCTCCGTCCTCACTAACCCTTCCTCTCCCTTCTCTTCCTCGACCATCACCTCCAAATCTCTGTGTACTCTTCTTTCCTTCTTTGCTTTCCTCTTATTTATTTGCCATCACAACAGTAGCAGACTCACAAATTGACGAAGACGCTCATCGTTATTATATTTTCTTTTTGTTAAAGAAAAGAAAACTAAAAAAAAAAAACATTTGGTAATCACAGTAGTTACATGGTGATGATGTTGATAATGACGATGATGATGATGATGATCATGATGAAGATGATTATGATGGTTATTATGCTTTGGTGTTGTTATAATTGTCTCATTACCTTGTGTATGCTTTTGTAGTCCTTATTTGTAATTTGTTCTATTGTTTTGAAATAAAATGTGATTAAAAAAAAAGTTCTCTTTTCACGACCCCCCCACCCCCGCCTCCATCCAACTCTCGCTGAATCTGCCTTTTGGGAATATTCCTTTACCATCGACCGTTGTATTTCTGCCTCTGTAGATTATTCATTTTTATTGTGGAAATTATGGCATGCAATGCAGTTTCTATCATGTCACCTTTTTGTTGTACATTGGTGCATATGGATGAAAGTCGCTGTCAAGAATGACACCAGCTTTTGCACTGTAAATTTTCCACAAGGCCTTCCATACTTTTTATGACAGGTTGATGTAGGAAATATAAATACACACAGAACAAGGTGCAGAGAAACGCTCAAAATGCACGATGCAAGGTAGACAAATGATTTTCTATCTTCTTTGGGCGTTTCAAACAACAGTCAAACATGTGCGTCT